>RPOG01004174.1:0-49325 GCA_008086565.1 Thalassoma bifasciatum
CCTCCTCCTCTGCTTCTGCTGATGAGAGCAGCAGCCACACCTGTGCTGGCTGGAGAGTCAGCACAGGTGTGGCAATTGCTCTGCTACATGAGGGAGCAGAGCATTGAGCTCTGTTTCCCCACCAGACTGGACACAAACCTGTTCTGCTGCAAGAAGTGCGTCAATTATGTGAGTTTGTCCAGTTTAAGGACCTTAATTTTGCTCCTTTGTTGCCTTTGATTAATTAATCATTTTAACTACTTTACAAACTCAAAAACAAACTAAATTTACGATTAAAGACAAGAGAGAACAGTAATATGAGGTCTTTTATGGTGAGTTCGTCGTATATCGAACAACTCAATAAACCTGTTAACTGGATCCAGCCGTCTCATGCCACTCATTTCTCACCAAAACACATCAGTTTGACTACCAGCCCTTAAAATAACCAAACACTGCATATACTTACTTCCTCTCCCTGGAAGACACCAGAGGATTCTGGGACTTGTAAATAAGCTACCTACACCCTAAAAGCTTGGCGCTGCTGGCTCTCCGGTAGCAGCAGCTTTGCATTGAGCCGGGTACAGAAGGTCTGCTGTACTGCTGCCTCTCCCACACAGAGCTGGATGCTACCACATTCGCATAATTAGAAGAAAAAATACCGGACAAAGCTGGCACACAGCAGATCTGCAGTAAATAGGCCACAGGTTCATTTGTGATGCCTTTCTTCTAAAGGGAGTACAGAGCAGTTTGTGTTAGGTGGTGTGCTAAACATTTGGTGCGTTGTGTAAAGCAAAATACCTCTTAAAGAACACGCTGCAGAAAACTGCAGAGCTGTGAGGTTGACTCTGTGTATGAGCAGCACATCAGCCCAAGAATGAAAAACTCCAACAAAGTTGAATCAAGCTGTGTAACTGAAACACTGCTTTTTTCTAAGACACGTCTTCACCATCTGTTGTATGAGATGCTCTGTCATTGTTAGCTGTATTTTCTTACTTGTACGATATTTCTTTAACAAATTGAAATTATTTTTTCTTTGTGTTGACAATCAATCTAATCACAATAAATGTTGTCCTTAGATGCATATGGGCTATCTGTGTCACCTTTTTTTCTAAACTGTGGCTGTATAGCTGGCTTTGTGTGAAGGGTAAGGTGATTGGTTACTGTACCAGTGGGTGACAGAACTGTTAGCCAACAAACAACTCTCTAATAGAGCGACTACGCAAGACCTCAGTGCGCTATCAGCCTGTCAAGCAGGGAGCGCTTGCTGGCTATCACAAGCTGTGCTGGGATGAAAACTCAACAGAAAACAGTGGAGTCACTTTGTAAAGCGCCACCCCTTCAGCCCTGATTGGAGCGTACCAGCCGAAGGCAGTAAAATGGCAGATGTTATGACGCCTGAAGGAGAAGTCGGTTTTTCACTCTCACTTACTGGCAGCTGAGGAGTAGGTCAATGACACATCTAGCACCGCGACTAGCAGCAGTGATCCGAGAAGTCGGGACAGTTTAATCATCTGGCACTCGGGATATTCAGTGTGGAAGTCGTGCCGATCGGCTTGGATTTAAGTGGTAGGAAAAAGTCACTTTACCGCTGCATTCCTCCTGTCCAGCTCCTGTCTCTGTGTGCTGCTGTGCTAAGCCCCGCCCTCTCTCTTTCTCACAGGAGCTACTGTGAGTTAAATAAAAAATGAAAGAAAAAAAAACTCTGAAGTAAAACGGTGGAATATAATTTTCTTTTTTTCTTCCGTGGGAAGGTTTTTTTTTTTCTTTTTTTTTGTTATTTCATTTGGAAGGAAATTTAAAAGTGTTTTTTTGAGTGTGAAAAAACAAAGAGAACACAATTGAACTATTTTTTGTTGTGGAAAGAGTACTGAAATATTTTGGTTGATTAATGAACTGAACCCATTTTGTTGTGAAAGGACTGAATTTTTGTTTATTTTTTTTTCTTTGAGACTAAAGAAAAACCTGAACTCATGTTAACTGAGAATTATTGAACTCTGATTTGGGTTCGGACTGACTACTGCATTTCCTGACGTTGAAAAGAAAAAAAAATGCTTCGTTTTTTGAAAAGAGATATCGCTGTGTGGATGTTGTTTTGGATTGGTTGCTTATTGTTATTGTGTCTGAAGATATTTTAAAGTTTTGGTTGCATGTTTTTTATAACCAATGCACCCTTTGTGTGGGTTTAAAAGGTGACTTGGGTCCCTAATGTACCCAAGGTACTTGGGTTTTTCAAAAACTAAACAAAAATCTAAATTTGTCAGGGCTAACCTGACTGGCACCCCAGAAACTAAAAAAACAAAAAAATTAATAAACCAAGTCATCCTAAAACAAACCATCACAACTTGTGCTTTGCAGCTAGATCCCCGAGGAACACAAAAAAAATCCAGCTTTGCCAGATTTACATTAAGGAGGAAATGCAATAAGACTGTGACGCTGTTGTTATTGATGAAACAGGTGGACAAACAACCGACTTTGGAGGAGAAATTTCACCACTTGGAATAATTTGCTGCAACACCACTTTTGATATGTTTAAAATTTGGATTTCTCTGGTGGAAAGAAGAGTGAATATTCAGGGTACTGGGTATGGACGTGACATTATGACCCCAAAACAGGTAGAAAATCCCAGTTGTTGTGATCGCTATTGTGATTCTTTCACTAATTATGTTGTTTTGGTCGAGAAAATTGTAAAACAAAGTTAGTGACTGAAACATGAAAAATTCAAGCTTTCTAAAGCCATAGTGCATTCTGTTGCTTGACAAAATTATTAGTGTTCATGCTTTGACGAATAGTAAAATATTAAAATATTCAACAGCCACAGCAAGAAATTGTCTGTTGTATGTGTAGAGACAACGGTTCTAGAAAAACTTGGTGATCTCCTCATTTTTTCCACAACTAAAACTGAAGTTGTAAAATTGAAACCATTGACTAAACTCCTGAATTCTCACCCTAGTTTCAAAGAGTAGAAACCTCACATTTGTGTAATACCTAGCGATAAGTGAGATGTAATTGAACAGAAAGTAGAGGTAAGATCAGGCCTAAAATAATCCAGCCCGACCCAGGCCTGGGGGTATCGAAGCCCGACCTGGCCCGAGCCCGATCAATGAACTTGATTTGCAAGCCCGAGCCGGAAACAAACCCGAAATTTTGTATTTTATTTGTGAGGACTCAGGAGGAGGAGGAAAGGGAGGGGATGTCGGTCAGACCTGGACAGAGCACTGCTTGGGAAGAGGGACTGGTTGTGATTTGTGTGATCACATTTGTGACGATGCCTGTGCATAATGATAACAAATTAAAGCTGCCAACGCACTTGTCTGTGATGTCCTGCTTAGCACAAAGAGGTGCGGTCTTAACAAATGATAATATAGATGTTTGACCATCATCATTTCTGCCAGTTCAGTTTTTCAAATGCCTGCTCAGTGTCGAGGTGCCAGTCTTTCTGCTCTCGTATGAGAGCAAAGCGCCACATTGGTTACATTCAGAATTTCGGGCCAGGTCGGGCTCAGACTCAGGCTTAAGATCTTACCTCTAAAAGAAAGTACAGTCATGGACGAAAGTACTGGCACCCCAGGAATTTTCCCAGGAAATACACCATTTCTTCCAGAAACTGTTTAAACTGCAAATGTTTTTGGTATGAAAGTGTTTATTTCCTTGATGTGCATTGGAAAAACAAACAAAAAAAATTTAAAAAAGCCAAAATGGACACAATTTTACACAAAACACAAAAATCGGGCCGGACAAAATTGTCGGCACCTTTTTTAGATTTGTGGGTAAATCATTTGATTTTAAGCAGGTGATGCTTGTTTAAATTCAGCAGTGGTGAGTAACAGGTGCTGTTAATATAGAAATCACACCTGATGCCAATTGAAATGTATAAAAGTTGTTATAACCTTTGTGTTGTGAGTCTTTGTGTCACACCACACATGAAGAAGAGAAAGAAGAGCAGAGGAGTGTCTGAGGACTTAAGACTCTAAATTGTTGAACTCCTGTGCTGAAGAGAAACCCTCACAGTGGGACAGGCTCATGGTTTTTTAGAACGAACACTCGTAGAGATGGAGGGTCAAGAAAGGTGTAGCTGTCTCACTCAGTTGCAGGACTTCAAAACAAAAGAGAAAAAAATGTTGTGCTGCTCTATTAAATCTTAAGAGGTGAAGAAGAGGTAAACTGTAAGAGTCCCTTTCTGCATCCCAGTGTCATAGTTTCCTCTTTTTACTGCATATACACATGCACAGGGTCTAATTTATGCAAACACAAACAGATATGCTCTCTCACACACAGCAGCAGCATGACAGCAGCAATGAAAACAAATGTTGCACGGTGCTGCAGCCTGAGGCCTGAATTGTTATTGGAGGCAGAATGAGGGGGAAGCGAGATGTGTTGCGCTGTTTTCTTGCATTATAATGTTGATCTATTAGATCTATTAAAGGACCCAGCAGCTCTGGGCTTTGTGTAAGGAAAATCTGTCGTGTTTGCAGTCAGTAATGAATCCCACGAGGAAGACTTTAAGAGGGCTATCATTGAGCTGACCATGTGAAGCTAATATTTCTCATGTGGCACTCCAGGTTATATTTACGACTCTGCCTGAATAAAGGGGATTCAGGGATTCCAGCTGACACTTCTCAGGACTTTCAGACTGACTGTTGTAAGCGTTCAGAATAACAACCTCATTTTTAACCATGTGAAACACTTGATGCCATTGAGTGTGCAAGAGTGTCAAACTTAAATACACCATGGGCCAAAATGTAAAACTTGAGAGAGGTCGCTAGCCAACATTGGCATTTATTGAAAAAATCTTCCTCCAGATACAACAATGAACCTTTTCATATGGAACAAACCAACGTTTACTTAAACAGGGAATATAAAATAAGTAAAGCTGTGTTCCATACAATAAAAAACCCAAAACGTAATATTCAAATATAAAATACAAAATCAAATATAAAGTAAATCAATGGCATTGGTTTCTTATATAACATTTAAATGAACATGATGTGCCTTATTTAATTTAAATTTTGACATTAAGCTTTTTTTCCACCGGCTAAAATAAACTCAAAAATAAACCAATTAACTGAAAATACACAAGACACATAGGTCTGTATTTTACACGTGAAAAAAGATATTCTACTTCCTACCTGTCCAGAAAGCTCCAGGTTCCTGCCTCTCTTTTTGCCAATTTTGGAAGGGGCCATGGGTTGTGGCATGAGGTTGCCATGACTACTGTCTTGGGATGCACCAAAGTAAAATTCCTTGGCCAAAACTGGAAACTTTATGATTCTACTCAATTCATTAACTTGGAAATTGATTGTGTTTTCTGATTTGCCATTGTGACTTGCACTTCAGGGCCACTATAAACCTGATCTGTTTCATCCTCTTGTTTATTTTTAATCCTGTCAGTGAAAAAGTTACTCTGGCACATGGGGCTGTGTTGGACTTTGAATGCTTTTCCTTTTTTGTTTGGATTCTCACCCTTGCTATTCTTCCTGCCCATTTTCATAAGTTTGTACCTTCGCTCATGATCTGCTGCGCATGCACAGACATGTTGTTGCGGTAACGGCTACCTATGTGGGAAAAAAGGTGCTGCCAATGCAGCTTTACTCAATAAACTAAATGGCCTCATGTTATTAATCTTATTTTCATGACGGGATGCCAATTCTGTCTTTATGTAGCCGCGCACGCACGCACACACAGAAAGACAAGCACAGTCCATAAAGCGGAGTCAGGAGAACCACCACAAGCCAGCTGAGTCAGTCTGAGTCATCAGGACCCAAGTCCTTGTTAAGACACAGGTTCTGAAAATGAAGAACTGGACTGGGTCAACCTCAGACCTAAACTCCTGGAGCTACTGGAACCTTTTTGGTGAAAAATATCTCATCTAAGTCAATCATACTTTTCTACAAACTGGAGTGACTTCCCAAATTGAGTCCTGGTCTGTGACTCATGCAGACAAACCAAACTGAGAGCTAATCAGAGATTTATGACAGACTGTTTACTGTCAATTCACATCAAAGCAGAGAGCAGTGATTCTGTTTAATGCTAACATGACAGTTTGTCTGTCTTCCTTCTGCTGCCTTCGCAGTACTTTTAGCTGACTAATCTATCCTGACAGCAAAGTGGAGCTTGAAAGAGAGGAACTGTTGTATCATTTACTATCAATGGAATGGCAAGCTATAAATAAAAACGGATTATTTTAGGCCTACTGAGGTGGACAACAAAGGTGCAGAAGCTGTTGTACTGTTTTTAAATGTCACTATCCAATGATGCTGAGCAATAGAGACATTCATAAGCCATCTGGGGACATTGCTATACAAGACATGATGTCTCAGTGTGGATGAGGCCATAGTCAGGCAGGCTTTCATCCCCCTGACAACCAGTGACCATGCACCCATCTGTGAGTCAACTCACCAGATCTCAAAACCTGCAAATAAATGAGCACTTCAGGGAAGCATTTGTTTCTTCAAGAGCTCATGTTTGAGCTCAGCACACATTGATCAGTCAATAGTTTTGGGCATTACCATTGGTTAACTGTTTACACCTACACTCTTTGGATCAGGTGTTCCCCAAACCTTAGGCTTTCTCTGACGTTGTCAATCTTTGAGTTATCTGATACTTGAGTCTGTTAGACACTAAAATTCCAACTACACAATAAAATGGTGAGGCTGGTTGTTGAAAATCTGGTCTACAGCACAAACAGGGCAAACAGTGGACCTAGACCTGCTAGGTCAGGTTAGGTTAGGTTAGGTTAGGTTAGGTTAGGTTAGGTTACTTTATTTGTACCCGTAGGTAGATTTGTTTTGCAGCAATATGGTGATGACATCCACTTCAACATTTAGTCACAGAACAATACAATCATTACACAAAACCATACAAATCCATTGGAATTGACGCACTGCTGAAACACTGAGAAGTATTCTGAGGTCCCGCCCACCACTAAAAAAGAAACCTCTATGGAAATAAATTTAAAAAAATAAATAAAAGCTATCGGAAGAACTGAAAACTACAGGTAAGTGTTCCTGTGTCTTTTTTGTCCTGCACCTAGGGACCATGAACATCTGTCTGGAGGGATGAAGCTGAAATTCATCATGTAAAGGGTGGAAGTCATTATTTAAAATTAAAGTAGCTAACTGCTGTACTTGTCTGGTGTACAGGGATGCTGGATTGGGCTGTGACTCACCAATTAGCCGACTGGACCATTTAACTATTTGGTTTAGGGAATTTTTCTCTTTTAAAGTTACGTTGCCAAACCATGATACCAAGGAAAAAGACAAGACAGATTCGATAAAGAACAATAAAACAATGTCATGATAGTTCGGTCAACATGAAAGAACAAGTTACCTTCAGCAATGCAAGCTTGCTGACCCTTTTTGCATACGGCTTCACAATTAGCCTCAAAGTTGAGTTTGTTATCAATAATTGTCCCAAGATATTTACGTTTGCACACACTCAATAGTCTGACCTTTGATTAAAGCGCTGTTACATGTGTGGGTTTTCCTCCTAAAATCAATGATCATGTCTTTAGTCTTGGATATGTTAAGCTGGAGGTGGGACTCCTCACACCACTCTACAAACTGGTCGACGACTGGGCCATGGCTGGTCTCATGGTCTTGAAGCAGACTCACAATCACAGAATCGTCTGCATACTTTATTATTGTTTGGTTTTCCCATGTGCTCCACACCCTTGTGGGGAGCCTGTAGAGTAGCACCTGGGGTCAGACAGAGAACCATTGACTCTGACTCTTTGTGTCCTTTGGGTTAAAAAGTCAAGGATCCAGCCCACAAGACCGTTACTTAGACTAAAATGGTCTAATAGCCTTGTAGCTAAAATATGGGGCTGGATTGTATTAAAAGCAGAGGAAAAGTCCACAAACAAAAGTCTGGCATGAGTCCCATCCACATCCAAATGTCTACAAAGCATATCCAGTAGAGATACTGTAGCATCCTCCACCCCTCTGTGAGGCCTGTATGCAAACTGCATTGGATCCAATTTATGCTCAGTTTGTCTCAGGATCTCAGACCTAACCAGTTTCTCAAAACCTTTCATTACTACCGAGGTCAGAGCTACTGGCCTAAAATGGTTTAAGGTTTTAGAATGACTTAATTTAGGGACAGGTGCAACCACTGCATCTTTCCAGAGACGTGGCACATGTTGTATTTGTAAGGATTTGTAAAAATACCATGAAATACAGGACAGGGTTATTTAGCACATGATATAAGTAAAAGACCACAGATACCATCAGGTCCATGACTCTTGTTTATTTTAAGGGAAAGAAAGGTCTTTTCAACATCCCTGAGCTGAATGTTAAAGTGCTTATTGTCCTTTAATGTCTGGTTCAGTTCCCGAACTTCCTTGCTAAAATCAAGAGTGTCAAAACGACAAAAGAAATGGCTAAAAGCATTAGCAAGCTCCATGTCTGAGTTAAAACTGTCTAAAATAACAGGAGTGCTGCTCTGTGAGTTTGGAAGCCTGCTATACTCTTCATACTTGCCCAGGCAGAGCCAGGATTATTTGCAGCCATCTTGCCCTCTATTTCCTTCCTGCAGTTTTCCTTCGCTTTTAAAATGTCAACTTTCAACTCCTTTGTGGCTGAATGCAGATCAGAAGCAACACCTCGTTTAAATGCAAGTCTCTTCTTTTTTTAAGCTGGATTTCACTGTTTTAGTGACCCAAGGTTTGTTGTCCAGATACGTTTTAATACACTTCGAAGGTTTGATCATGTCCCTGCAAAAGGTAACATAGGAGCAGGTTACATCCGCCAGTGAATCCAAGTCATCACCGCAAGACTGCGTGAAAATGTCCCACTCAGTGCAGTCATAACATTCCTGCAAGCAAAGCACGGAGTCTTCAGACCAGACTCTTACATTCACAGTCTTTGCCTCCTCTCTTTTTAAAACAGTCCTATATGTGGGCAGAAGGTGCACACAGTTATGGTCAGCAGATCCAAGAGCGGGAGAGATTTAAAAGCGTCTTTTACTGACCCAAAACAAAGATCAAGAGTCTTGTCCCGTCTGGTTGGGCAGGACATGTACTGATTAAAGTTCCTCAGGGACTTCTTAAGGGTGACATGATTGAAGTTGCCTAATATGAAATTCGGGGCATCAGGTGATATTGTCTGCAGTTTCTGCACCACATCAAAGACAGTACACGAGTTCTTACTCTTCCTTTTCATGCATGTGAGCAACGATGATGTTCACCATTACTCTTCTAGTTGAATCTTTCAAACTCCCTGTATCTTCATATTCCTTAATCACTGTCATCCCTGCTGGCTTTGACATGAGAATCTGTTCCACAATCTGATTGTAAAAGGAATAAAAAACAACTACAGGAATAACAAATATCAGACACTATTTTCAAAGCTACACTTCTCAAACTATTTTGGTAGAAATTATGAATTGTAATACAGTTTTAAATTTATTATCCTTGATATTTTCCACCTTAGCTGCTCATATGAAATAATTAAGTGTACAATATTTACGTTTCTTGCACGCATGCAGTTCATTACACTTTCAGTTATTGGACATCCAGCATCACTTGTGTCACTACTTTGACTGCTTCGGGTTGAGACAGACAATGTATCTGTCTGACTTGAGGGGGAAGTTTCTCCAGCATCTTGCTGCAGTGGTGTTAAGTCTGGGGATTATACATAATAACATACGTGATGTTTAACGTCAGGACTTGAAAGAAAAGAAGATTTAAGTCAAACTCATCATAAAAGCAGATGTCTCAAAACATTTCACATGTTGGTGTCAGGGAAGAAACTCTGTTGTGGTAGTAATTAATGAAACAAGCTTGAATTTTGCTGCTTAAATATAGACTTGGGTTACCCTATCCAAGTTTTCCCCAGTGTCCCCTGCAGATCTTCACATCCCCATGTCTGGCATGAAAACCTCCACCTGCAGCCTGGACCCCATACCATCACACTTCATCAAGGACTGCCTCCCTGCCATCTCACCCCTGATCACCACCATTGTCAACTCCTCCCTCAGCTCCGGTTTAATCCCCCAACCCCTCAAACTGGCTGCAATAACTCCCATCATCAAAAAACCTGGTCTCAACACAGATAACCCAATAAATTTTCTGTCCCATTTCCAACCTCTCATTTCTCTCAAAAATTCTGGAACGTGCAGATGCCCTCCAAATCAAAACCCATCTCTCCTCCAATAACCTGTATGAACCATTTCAATCCGGCTTCAAACTCAACCACAGCACCCAAACAGCTCTCCTCAAAGTCACCAATGACCTCCCCCTCTCTGCAGACTCCGGACATCTCACTATCCTCATCTTCTTCAACCTCACTGCATCTTCCTCGACCTCACTGCAGTTTTCGACACGATCAACCACACCATCCTCCTCTCCAGACTACAGTCAACCCTCCATATCACCGGCACCGCACTCTCCTGGATAAAATCATACCTCTCCAACAGTTCATTCATATCAATAACTGCACCTCCACCACAGCTCCCCTGTCCCATGGTGTCCCCCAGGGTTTGGTGCTTGGTCCCCTCCTCTTCATTATCTACATTCTCCCCATCGGCAAAATCATCCGTCGTCACTGTCTCCGTGTTCACTGTTACGCTGACGACATCCAAATATACATCTCCACCACCTCCATCACTGCTCCAACCCTCTCCACCCTCACCGACTGCCTAACCGAAAAAAAATCATGGATGCAAGCAAATTACCTACAACTCAACTGTGAAAAGTCAAACCTCCTAATCACTGGTCCTAAATCCCTCACCACAACCGCCAGCAACTTCAGCCTTTCAATTGATAATGTTTCCCTCACCCCATCCTCACATGTTCACGACCTTGGCATCATCCTAGACTCCCATCTCACTCTGGAAAATCACATCAATCACATCACACAATCGGCCTTCTTCCACCCCAAAAACATCGCCCGTCTCCATTCATCTTTCCTTCTCCAATGCCGAAACCTTGATCCACGCCTTCATCACTTCCAGACTGGACTGTTGCAATAGCATCCTCTACGGCCTCCCTGCAAAACAACTTTCCATCCAGATACTTGAAAAGATAATCCAAACATGTTGAGCATGGTTTTCTTTAGACTGGTTGATTTCGTTCAGAGTCACTTTATGTGGTACATGTGCAGTCATCGATTTGGACAACAAGAGGATACCTCATCAGGTCCACCCTGCTAGTTCTGGATTGGACGTGTTGTGTGTTCAGAGATGGTTGTGGGTTAAAATCCCAGTAGATTCACAATATATTGTGAACAGAGCCGCCGCTTGCCAACAGGCGAGGCAGGCAGCTGCTTGGGGCCCCGAACCACTAGGGGGCCCCCGAGGGCTGACCAACTTGACTCAGTAATGTCTAAGATGTAGCAACTGCAGTGACCATTAACCCCATGATCCACATCAAACAATTCGTGGCCAAATTGCAATGACATCTTTGACGGATACCCCCCTAAAGGGGCCCCATGTCTTCCTTCGGGCAATGCTACAGGCCGTTACTTTACTGAAGTTTGTCAATCAACGTATGAAACCGACAACAACAACACAAGATGAAGAGGAGCTACCCTTCAGGGAGCGAAAAAAGATAACTTTGGAGAATATTTACAATTTAAATAAGCCCCAAACATAAACTTTGATAACAAAGGTGAAGTCCTGGCTACTGTTTTGGTAAAAACACACATATTGTTTTTAAAAGTTGCATTGCTCTGTTGGTCTTTTTGTTTGAAATATTTGTATTTTTTTTGCTGTAAATAGGTTTAATGATGAATGGTTGTTTGTCTATATGTCAGCCCTGCGATTGACTGGCGACCAATCCAGGGTGTACCCGCCTCTCGCCCAATGACAGCTGGGATAGGCTCCAGCCACCTGCAACCCTGAACAGGATAGACGGTATAGAAAATGGATGGATGGATAGTTTTTAATGATGTAATCCATTCAAACACTGTTTTCCCTGTTTTTGCACAACTTTCAAAATATTCAATAATAATATATTTTTTAAGAAGTTTGAGTGTCTGATGTTTTTTGTCGATTTCAGATTATTATGTCAACACTTGTCAGAGGGGCCCCTGGGAAATTTTTGCTTGGGGCCCCATCACACCCTAGGATCGGCACTGATCGTGAATCACACATCATTGTGATTTATTTATTGCAAATGACTACTCGAACAGCGGTAAATTACACTCCATGTGCCATAGATTCACCCTACGCATTACAATGTATTTGACCAACCAGGTGTAATCTATGTGCCCTCCCCCCTCTGCTTGTACCCTGACAGCTGAGATGGTAAAGCAGATGGAGATGGGGCGAGTTGGCCTGAAATGGCCGATGGGAGAGAAACAAGCATGGAAAATGCGGACATCCATCCAACTTAAGAAAATAAGCGACCGAAATCAAACAGGAAGACTAGTTTTGAAGTTACAAAGTGTAAGTTGAATGAAATAAAGACAAAAATAAATTCACATTGGATAAAGAAATCTCAATCATGTTGGGATTTTAAGGAAGAAAATTAAAGACAGATGGAAAGATTCTGTATTCCACTTTAAGATTAAAATCCATAATCTTCTGAAATATAAACTAAGAATGGAGAAGAACAAAAATCATCTTTGGAAGACCTAAAAGTTTTTCCCTTAATAGACTATCCATTACAGTATACGGAGATGCCGCTACCCAGTTATTCATTTACCCTTATTGGTCTCACACACTACCCCAAAGTGTATCCATTAGGGAACCATGATTCCTGACTTTGTCTGACGTAGAATCATCTGAATGGGCAAAACTTTATATTGGTTTGATACAAACTACAGTGAAGCAGCGGGTTATCACCTTTTTCAGCGTGCTTACCTGCTTCAACAGAGTCTCAAAGTCTGAGAAAATACTGTCTACCATCAACTGACGCTCAACTGAGCTAAAGCTAACACTGAAGAACCTGTGTTGAACTTCAGCCTCATCACCAAGTGCTGGTGTATTTTAACAGTTGAACTCTGAGGGGACAATCACGAGATATGATTTCACTGTTTGTCTTCAGACTGAATCACTAAGAGCTGTCAGCTGCTGCATAAACACAGTGCTGGGAAGAGTACGTTTCATTTATTCATCCAGTATGCCCTGTTTGTGAAATAGCTACTGTGAATAGGTGTAGATTTCACCAGAAGAGTTTATTAATTTTACAGGTAAACTCTGCACTGTGTACTGTGCTGTAATACAATAAATACAACCTAAATCCTAATATTACTTCTGCTTGTAAAGATAATGGCCCCCTGGCCTCCACATTTGGTCTGTTGACTGTTGGTTTTCTTTACTAATTGTGGTGTCATTTCTCATTGCAGCATGAAGTTCTGCACCTCTGTTGGTTCAGGAAGATTCCACAGGATTTCTGAAATGTGATCACAGGGTGTATGACCATCAGTCAGGGCTTCCTGAAAGCAGTAAAAAACATAGAATTACTTGTTGTCTCTTTTTTAAAGAATTTAACTAGCAAACCTGTCATTTTCTGTACACTTTCAAAGAACACATGATAATCAAAGCTGAGTTGATGAAATTCTCTAATTTTCACTCTGTTTAGACCTGTTGCATCCGTCACTTGAAATAAATTCAGGTATCCATGAAAATTTTAGAATCGGAAAATTATGCCACTTTATTTTTTGTTTGTTTTTTATTTTATTTTATTTTATGTTCGGGGGGTTCGAATGGTTTGTAGATGCCAGTCACTGAAAAATAAGTGGCATTTTGATCCCGCTGTCAATGTGAAAAATTTAGGAACAAAATGTGACGAACCACAAATGAGAAGTTCAGTGGGGGAGAAGGTCGAAAAGCAGAAGACTCCTGCAGCCATCTGGAGTGTTGGCAGATATCATTTGATAAAACAAATCCGTTATTTGCACCTTAGCTGAGATGTTTTGTTTTTTTTACCTTACACCACTTCCTGTTTTGAGGAATCAGCTGTGAACAAAAGTTGTGGTCTTCAAGCCTTATTTTGTGCATTGAGGTTCAACTTTTGGTACACCCTATATATCTGTTGATCTTCAGCTGTTCTGTCTAGAAATGACAAAAATTCACTGAAAATATTTTAGGTGTCAACAAGTTAAAAGAGAATATCAAAACGTATTTATTTTTTGATGTGAAACTTTGAGGACTTTTTTCAGCCTAACACCACTTGATCCCCAGCTTTGAAGTCCAGGTTGCTCACCTTAAAATAACAGCAGTCTGAGGACTGCACTGTAGGGCTTCTTTTTCCAGACAGGACAAATTAAAATAGCCCCCATCGATTTGACCCCTTTAATGACACACTTACCGGACACCCATGAAGCTGGCACCGCTGTTTAAAGATCCCACCTCGGTGGCACTTTTATGGCTGATTTAAGATCCTGAAATAGATGCATCAGTGTTGAGAGCATTCGTATGAGTGGTTCTGGGTTTGCTTTTATGCCCATGGGTGCAGGATCAGGGAGATTCCTGAGAGACATATCCACACAGCAGTGACTCAGGTCTGCTCTGGTTTCATATCTAACAACCAACTGCTCTATGAATGAGAACACTGAAGTGGGATGTGGTTTTAATAATTTGTCGCTTTTGTTTAAGTGTTGTATCTTAAATGAGCCAAAGTCCAGGCTTCCTTTGATCATTTTCAAAGTGCCCATATCATTTTCAGACTTCCTGACATGGCACTCTTTACAATCAAAATGGAAAATAGTTATTTGTTGCAATATCTTATTCTTTATTTTTAATCCCCAGCTTTGCATCTGCATCATTCTGAATGTGTAGACATGTATCCTGTTCTTCCTTACCCAGAGTTCTGGGGTAAACAGTTTCTTCTTCCTCACTTCCTCCTCATAAATCCTCCCTGATGCTCATGAATCCTGAAATACAACTTAAAAGTCAGCCCATTTTCATACTCTGATGCTGATTGATGTTACACAACCATGATTCATGCCACTGTTCTGGCTTTGTTAAAGCTCCTTTTGCTCTTCCAGCACAAGGTTTCATAACTCTGCTCTCACACAGAATCGTCTCATTTAATTTTTACCTCCTAAGGTGTTGACTGTAGCAGATGTTGTGTCTCATAGCTTCTGTTTTTCCCTCCTTCTAATGTCAATAACTCAACCTTTATATTCAGATGATAGCTGTTGTACCAGCTGGAATTGAAAGTTATTCTCCTTTATTTATTTATTTTTCTAAAGTGGTGCTTATGGTGTTTTTCTACAAGAAGGTCCTGGTACTAAGAGTCATGTAGCAACTGTTCCGGGAATTATATGGTTTCTGTGGCCTATTATTGTGTGTGTTCTCAGACAGGGCCAAAGTCCTGTGAAGATCATGCAAATCAGATCAATGATGTGTTGTACCTGCTCACACAAAAAGTGAACCAGCGCAAAGTTCAGTTCACGCCAATTAAAATGAAGTAGCTCGTGTTCATAGCTAATTTGTTAATCGTTTGAACTTAGATCATAATTCAAAAAATGAACTAGTTCATGTTCTTTTTTTTTCTTTTCAGTAGAGCCATCTTTGCCTCAACCCCTACTGCTTAAAAAACGATTCCCAAAATGAATCCTTCTATACTATTTAAGTACCACAAGCAGATATCCAGCAAATATTCAAGTCACAGCTGGTCAGTGTCCCCACAGTTCCCTTGGAAAAGTAATCTGATTACTCCTGAAAGAAGTGACTCTTTGACTTTTAAAAAGTAATTTAGTTAGTTTACAAGTTTCTCTTTTAGTTACATTCACTAGCTGCTGAAAACACCACCACAGCCTTATAGAGCTTCACCATTTAGCAAAACTGGTGTGATTGTGATTACATTGAATGAGTCTTCATGCTTTGTTGTGAAAGAACATGTAGAAATTATTGGCAGTTATGAAATGTGTTCTCCACAGTTAAAAATAAAAATAGCAATCTCACACATTTTGAATTTCAAAATACAATCTAAAAAAGGTTGTCCCGTTCTGTATTTGGTGTTCTACTGTGCTGTTCAGTTCAATTTTATCTTTGAATTTATTTATTTTTTCAAATGATTTTTCAGTTTAATTTTTTGTTTGTTTAAGCTGTAGCCTGTTGAGCCTGTATTTGTGATACAGAGAAGTCAAAATATGATGTTGGATTGTTGGCTCACATTATTCCTGAGCCCCTGCTTAAACCATCCATGCTGAAAAGGTCTGAACAGTTACACACTCGTTTCTCCCGCCAAAGTTCAGATTATCATGCCATGGAAAAGATGCAGTTGTAGGTAAGAATAGTTAGATAGAATAGATTCCTCATGTGATCTCCTCTTCAAGAGTTTTTATAAATATTGTGATATTATTAACTACTCTGGTTAAGCAATATGATTCTGATATTTTGACTTTCATCTCTCATACAGAGGGGAAGAGATAGAATATGATCAAACTTACATTAGTCTGTGTTTTCTTCTGTTATATTACAAACTGGCATCCTTCAGTAAAACATGTGATCTAATCAATGTCCATAAAGACAGTGGAAAAGCACTGCAGTTTAACCAAAAGCTGGTGGTTTAGCTTTGGGCTCCTGCAGCACTGCAGTGGGTCCTGTGCTCCTGTTTTTAAATACATTGGAGTGATGTATTACTTCTATCAACAGCATGGACCTGGCCCCTCTACACTCCTTTAGATTACTAAAAGCCAAATCAATTCCCTCTGCTGCACTTTCTTATTGACTTTTAGTCAAGACATTTTAAAGTGAAAATAAACCCAGAGATTTTTCTTCTTTCTGAGATATAAACATTGTAGCAGCTCAGGGTTTATTCTACTTCCTCACAAAATAAAACTGACTAAAAGTTTATTTTATGCATTCATATATCATGACATACAGGAGGAAAATGCTGCAACCTTTTGGAAATAAATCATTGTTTGATGCCTTTGTAGTGAAATGGCAGGGTGTTGCAGTTGTATAAGTGGCAGTGCTGTGATGGGGGGGGGGGCAGAGAGCTGCTGCTAATGGCAGTGAGAGGTTGAGAATGATTTGTGGAACAGCAACAATCATACTGAGATCTTCAGGAGATCATTAATATTCATTGAACACAACACATCATGTATGAAACACAAAGGACCTGAAGTGATGGGGTGGGGGGGTGGGGGGGCGGGGGTCCTCAATCATAAATTTACATATGAAACGTGAACACAGGCGCTGAGGGAAGACCCACTCTGGGGCTTTGGGTCTGTGTTTTTTCTCTGAAAGCTACAGAGGAGGCTCACGAGTCACAGCATGGAAGAGAGAATGGAAAATGCATGTGAGTCTTCAGAGTTTGGTTGAATGTGTGCTGGACTTCTGCTCACCTGGTGAGTCTATGTTTCCTTGGTGCAGCCTTCACTGCTGTCAGCAGGATGGAAACAGAAATCAGTGAAATAATTACTCAGAGAAAAATCAAGACCTTAAATGGTATCATTGGTCCCAGTCCAAACACTCGAGCACAGAACCTGTCTGTGTGCTCACTTCTTCCTTGTTCTCCTGACTTTAAGGGGGCAGTCACACTGGCCAACCGTGCCATACTTGGCATGATTTACTTCCCTGGCTTGGCACGTTTGGGAGAGGTGGGCTAAAGCTTGCCCACTTCATGCACAAGCACACGGGTGGATGCATGATGTATGATCAGCGCCCGCTCCTCTCGGTAACCATTTTAAACCGTGGCGGTATGTTAGAGGGCTGTGTCAGTCCAAAAATGCTTAATGAAGCCAAAAAGTGAGTAAAGTTGTAACAGTTGGAGCATGTTGTAGCAGTCTGGTTCATGTTGTAGTCGTGTGACCTCCGGCTGTACTCCGCTGCAGGCATGTGGTGCTGCGGCGGGGTGATTGCACTTGAGTACAGCACAGTTTGAATTGCCAGTGTGACTGCACCCAAACACTCAAAGGCCTTGTCCACATGTAGCCTGGTATTTTCAAAAATGTATATTCCCCCTTTGTTTTCAAAAATAATTTCATTTACACCTCAGTCTTTATCAAAAATAATCGTCCTCACATAAATCCGTCATACCGCTCCAAGCATGCCAGACCAAAAGGTGGTGGAGTTATATGAAAAATCTGCTCCAGCCAATCAGAATGAATCCTTGTCATTCTGTATATCCTGATAGATTTAGACATGGGGTTGGGGTCCTATGTTTGGACTGCTAAAGAGGTTTGCTCTTCAATGTGAAAAATAAGATGCACTTAAAGAAATAAGCAAACAAGATGTATTTGTTTTAATGTTGAAAATGCCCTGCGTAATGTTGCATATATGTGATGTTAATGGCCTCTTTAGTTGAAAGGTGTTACATTTGGGATCCAAAAGCTCTGGTAACTGGATTAAACATGAAACCAGAGTTTTCCAAAATCTTCACTTTGGCCAGAGTTTCCAGAAAAGATAGTTTTTAGTGACGTAAAAAAAGTAAAAGTGTGGTTTCATGTAGATGACAAGCCTGAACATACAAAAGCATATGCAGTTTGCAAGATACCCGGTTCTGTGTGGACATGGTCCAACACCAGAGAAGCAAACTGAACTCTCTTTCTCTCTTGCTTTCCCAGAAGAAAGTTCCAGCATTAGGATCACAACAGGCCTGAGAGACATGATTCCAAAACTGACTCCAAAAAGTGGTAAAAACAACAATTTATGGGGCAGAAGCAAAAATCAAACCTAGGTCGTCTAAAACATCAGATCTTGTTCCCAAATGATGGAATTCATTAAACCAACTCCATATGATCCGCAGTCCCCTTCTACTGTCTACTTTCTACTTTCTAAGGACGTCTGGAGACTCAACTGTGAATATTAAGCACTGATGTTGAACGTTAAACAATGTTGTGCCCATTGCATTTTAATTGTGGTTAGTTTTGGCTGCAGTATTTTTTTTTAAAAAAAGCCAAAAACAGCACATCTTCTTGCACTACATGGCAGCACCTGTGGCCCAATCAGTTTGCAGCACTTGGTCACTCTTACTAAATTTCTTCCTTCAGTCTGAATTCTTGCCAGTGTTGAATGTCACTTTGGACAAATGTGTCTGCTAAATAAAAATTGCATAAATGTGAAATAATCAGAGCACTTTGATACAATACTTTCACAGTGAAAAAAGTATTTTGAATAAATTGGTTTAAATAAATTTTGTGTGTGCTTTTTATCCCAGGATGACTCTTAAATGGCTGTGTCCCCAACTCTGATAAACATTATTTTGGCATCTCTGTTGTTTATGACATTGTATTTATGAGGCAGCTGTGGCTCAGTGGTAGAGTGGACATCTCTCAACAGGAGGGTTTAGGGATTGATCCCAGGTCCTGCAGTGCACATATTGACATGTGGTCAGGTTAGTCTTTTAAAGCTGAACCTGTGGTGTGTGTTGGGATTAGTTACTACTGACGGGTGGTTTACAGCCAGTTTGGCCATCAGTGTATGAATGTGGTGTGAATGGATGAATATGATAAGTCCATAACCATTAAAATTCATTTATACACTCCAAATAAATCCCTGCTGTACCCTCTCAATTCTTTCAGCTGTAAACCTCAGTACAAGAACAGTAACCCTCATAAATCCCTTGATGTCACGTTGCAGCTGCATTTCTTTGAGTTTTTCTGTGATCATGTTGTTCTCTTTCTGCTTACATTTCATCTCTGGAGTCATTTTATATGCTGATGTGATTTGCCGTGAATACAGCCAATACTCAGCTCAGCAGAACTCCTCAGTCAGTGCAGACTCACATCAGCGTTTGGCTACTTAGTGCTGGGTAATGATAATGAAAGCTTTTAAGACATTTAGGCCTTAGACTGTATCAAGTGATACCTTTGAAATGATTAACATGTTGACTCAGCTTTTTATTGGTCAGTGAGAAGCAGCTACAGTCTTCAGTTCCATTTTTACTGGCTGAGAAACAACAAAACAAAAGAAAAAAACCCACACAGTTCAGTAGTAGTAGTGCAGTGGTCTACACCTCTTAATGTTTTTTTCTACAATTCTACAATTCTAGAATTTCATTTGGCTGATACGTTTGTTCAAAGCGACGTACAACACAAGCAAGAAGTTAGACATTGAGGGAAATACCTTGGTTGGTGAGGCAAAGTGCTCCAAGTAAGTGCAACTGGCTACCAGTGTCATGGTACCAGAAGTTTTTTTGTTTTGTTTTGTTTTTTGATGTACAAATAAAGGTATAGCTAATAATCTAACAATAGCTGCAGCATTATTCAGCATACAATGACAATCACTAGCAGTCTATATTAGGTATGGTCAGTGCTAAATATTCACTGAGAGGTGAGTCTGAGACCTTCTGAGTCATTCTGCCCCTGAGGACAAAGAGGAGAGGGTCAGATTAAGTGCCAAAGTGTTCCCTGAACAGTCGAGTCTTCAGACAACTCTATAGAGTAGACAGGGACTCTGCAGGTTCGTATACGAACCCGCCGGTCTGAACCAAAAAGTCCAGGGCCAAAAATGTATTCCAGTCCACCCCTGCAAGGGCCTGTACCAGAAGCTGTGTGGCCTGTTGTGTCAGGTAGGGTCTGGTCCTCTTTATGTTGTAGAGGGCATACTAATAGGAACAAGCAATTGAGGTCACGTGAACCTTAAAGGTCAACAGGTCATCAATCATGACACCCAGATTTCTGGCAGAGTTTGTGGGCAAAATTTGGTTTGATTCTAGCTGAACACTGATCTGTGTTTGAATGGAGGGGCATGCTAGGAAGACAATGAGCTCAGTTTTGACAGATAAAGTTGAAGGTGGCGTTTCTTCATCCATAAGGATATGTCAGCCAGACACGCTGATATCCGAGCTGAGACAGTTAAGTCACCAGGTGGAAATGACTGGAAAAGCTGAGTGTTGTAAGTATAGCAGCAGTAGGAGAAACCATGATAGCAGATCACTGCACCAAATGAAAGATTTGATTGTTTAAAGTGTCGAGGGGAGCAGACAGGTCCAGTCGCAGTAGGACAGAGGACTGACCAGCAGCTCGAGCCAGTCGCAGTGACTCTGTGCCTGACAGAAGTGTGGTCTCACTTTTAAAAAACATCAAAAGATGGCACAAACTTAGCTATGTATAAATAAAGACAGATTGGTTGATATAGTGAGTTGCTGTTATTTAAAGAGATTGTGAGGACTTTATAAGTGATATATAAAAAGTCTCATGTCTAAATATTTGCCTGACAATAAACCCCAATTTAAAATGAGATTTCCAGCACCACAAAAGGTTATTTTCAAAATGCTAATTCTGAGCTTCCTTAGTGGGTCAGGATCAGACTGATTCACAGCAGGTCAAAGTCTCTTATACATTACAATGCCGCACCTAACAGTGAGAAGACATATCTTTGTTTTTTTCCTCTGAAGTCCTCGGAGTGATAGAGCACAGGCTAAAGGCTAAAACACAAGCTAAAGGCTGAAGGGTTCAGCTGTTTGTACTACTGTTCATTCATGTCCACATGCAGCAGTTTTTCTGCAGTGATCTGTTCCAACCTGAGAGTCTATCATTAAAACAAATAGCCAGGTTACATTTGCTCTGCTTGGTGAGGTTGAAGTTGATAGATAAGCACTTGTAGGACATGACCAGGTACTATAAAGCATAAACTCACAAAGTTTGCTGTCAAGTTTCAAACAGCTCTACATAACTGTTGACAAACACATAACCTCATTGCATTTTGTCTTGTAAAAAGTCAACTTGATCAAAGAAAAGTTGTGTTTAAAGGAAGATTGGATCCCCTTTCACTTTCACATAAATCAGGACGGTTTGTCCTCTGGCTGATGGAGTCGTTACAATCCACTTCATGTGTATACTCCTGACAGTCACTTTAACTCATGGCAGCCATTGATTCCTTAATTAGGCCTATTGTAAAATCTGTTCCTCATCATGAAGATGTGATCATTTTCACAAATTAAGAAATGTGGTTTGAAAACCTGAATGAAAGCAATTTAGAATTGTGACTATGCTGGCTGCAAAGGTATCGTGACGAATGACACCAAAAATAAAAAAATAAAAACACTTTTAACAAACTAACTAACTGTGTGTTAGCTAGTACCAGTGTGTTAGAGAGAATAGTTGTTACTTGCTCACTCTGAGTGAAGCTCATTTCTCTGCTCACCTTACAGAGTGGGGAGCAGCTGTTTGGGTACCTGTGAAATTCACAGTCCTGTTTGGAAGTTTAGCACTGCAGCATCTGATACACAGCAGAGCTATACTGCCTTATCAGACAGGACAGGTTTTCTCCACCTTGTGTGTGTGTGTGTGTGCGTATGTGTGTGTGTGTGTGTGTGTGTGTGTGTGTGTGTGTGTGTGTGTGTGTGTTACCCTGTATCACATAACATCCAGGCCCCAGCTTTCCTTACTCAGAAATTCTGTAGAGTCTTTACTCACAGCAGGCAGAGAGTTCCAGTATAGTTTAACTTTGCCAACCCTACAAAGACACACACACCAATGACAATTAAAGCTGCCAAGCAGCAATGAATGGGCCAGAGCCCACGTGTGTTTCGGAGCCAATAATGCGCGTGCAGAAGTTTTTTTAACCGGAAGATCATTGCATGTTGAAGGCATAGCCTGTGCAGACAGATGTGGCTCAGTAGTGGCCATGACTTCCTGTTTCCAGTAGGGGGCACTCCACTTTGACACTTACATGGACTCAGGCTGTGACAACGAACATACGTGTGCACTTTGGTCCAGATCCACCTTTGCGAACCAGAGATATAAAGGTTTGATTTTTATGAAAAAATTGTCGATTTCGATCGCCGTTTGTGGCCACGCCCTTCCAGCCAGGAAATATACAAAATTAGTTTTGGTCCATCAAAGTGTCTACTACACATACATGCAGTTTGGAGATGATCAGAAAAAAACTGTAGGAGTTCTTAGCTGAATTAGGTACCCTGCTAGCGCCAAGAGTACAACTTTGACGTACAATTCCGAACTCGCTAAACTTTTTTTTAGACGGTTTTAGCACAACGTTGTATAGTTTCTAAAAGGTGTTTGCATGAAGAATGTGCATAAGAATTTTAATACGAATTGCAGTTTGTTTAAAAATCAGCGAAGCTTTTTTTTTTTTGCGCTAGCTATAACTAAATTATGCCGGAATTTTCACAGGAAATTGGCCCCATACCAGCGGTGCGTCTAAGGGTGTAGTGAATTTAAAAATTGTTAACAAAAACTTAGACTGAAAAACAAAGGAGTAATGAGGTCACAAAGTTAGCTGGTTTTCCGAAAATCCCGACGTTGACGTAAAATTTCGGCACTTTCCCATAAAATGGTAATAGAACATTTTATATATTCCTAAAGGCCTTGGAAAGATCTATCTGAAAAAAAACTTTCATGCGAATCTGACTTCATAAAAAAGTTCATGAACTTCCGCGCCCCCCTTGTGGCTACGTCATAAAAGTTAGAAAAACTCTTTTAGTAACTTTTAATCCTCAATTGGTCTAGTATACACATGAGAAAATTGAAGTTGATCGGATAAAATCCCTAGGACAAGTTTGTTCAAATACGTAGCCCAGATTTGGCTGAAATGGGATGTTTAGGCGTCATATCCAAACTTCCTGTTCAGAATTCTGCATGTCTGTAAGAGACTTTTTTGTAGGGCTGGCCAAGGTGATCATACATACCAAAGTTTACAACTATACCACAACTTTTCCCGAGGGGCTGTCACGGCTTATCTATGCCTAGTGTAGCTAGCATGCTAAAAATTTCTAGCCGTGAGGCTTGAGTAGCGGTTACACATTCACAGGGGTGTGCCGTAGGAGAGTTGAGTTTATCTCAAGCGAAATACCTGAAATTTTAGCAAACTGGGCCCCAAAGAAACAATGACCCTTAGGGTTTCAAGAGGGTCCTCGCTGACACTGTCATCGCTCAGGCCCTAATGAGAGGGAAAGAGTTCCTCTTGCTTTCCTCCTTCACTGACAGATGTGATACTGGAGTGCAGAGATGACTCTTCCCCATTTGTTACTTTATTCTGAGTGCATCTGAGGCTTGAGCACTCCTTTGTTTCACAGAAAATGTGACATAATTATGATGCATTGTTTTCCTCTATTGCTCATGTAATGATGTTAGGGTTGACTCCACATGGTTTGTTTTTGGCTGTCAGGAGGCCAAATTTAAAAATTCTCCCTTTATTGTGAAAATGGGCTGCCATTTTTTTCGATACCAAAGTGTTATTGTACTCTGCGGTAATTTCCCTTTAGGAGAGAAGCCTAGGCGGGAGGCTTCTCTCCCAGCTGATTTTTTTTCAGTGTTGTTTCGTCGACCAGCTCAGAATATAACTGCTGAATCCATGTCAAGGTATTATGCTAAGCTTATTCAATACCCCTTGAGAAAAGGACATGAGAACTGGCAGAAATACTGAACTCCAGACTTTGAGTAGTCATGCAGCTGTTTGAAGAGAGTACAGAGGCTTTGTGCCCACTGTAGTAACGGATTGTTTTGTTCTGTTATTCACTTTCCAATAAACATCATTTTGTCAAATTGAGTCATATGCTTTTGAGATTTCAGTTCATCAATGCATGGAGCAGATGAGTGATCCTGTTAATTTTTCCCCCTTTAGCTCTTAATTTGTTGGCACCAACTGTGGAACTCCCAGGATAGATACTCCTGTCACTAGCAGTTATATGCCACACAGTACCCACAAGTAAGACCTACCCTATGTAAGTCTGCAGATTAGTTTAAGGCAGCAGAATTGTTGTCATGTGTAATGATATATTTTCAGCACAAAGGATGTTTCAAATATGTCTTTTGATTGATATTGTTCAACTTTCAACTATTAGTCCCTAGAAGGTCTAGGGGTGAAATCATACCCACCTGGAATGGGTTGGGTTTTAACAATATCAGGGTTTCAACCATTGGTTGTATTTTAAGTCATGATGGCCTTACGACTTTACTTTAAAAAAAAAAAATTATCCAGAAACTCAAGGTTAAAAATCTCTCAGGACAAACTTTGAATTTTCCTTTATAAATAAAAATGCCTGACTGAATCACAGAGCAGGGCTTTGGTTATCAGCATCAAAAATAGTGTTTATAGGTTTAACATCCACAAACAGAGCTGGAGTTATCAGCTACATCATAGCTGATCATTAAAAGCTCATCAGAGGAGGATGTAAGCATGTAACTAAAGGGAAATGCGTGAGTGCTACAGATGAGCTCCCTCCAAATGAAGTTTGTCGTGAAGTATGCACGCATTAGTTATTGATGGGAACGGCACTTTGGCCCTCACTGCAGAACCAGAATGACAAATTGATTTTTCACACAAATTCCTCATTTGTTATTGATAAGCATGACTGCATGGTTAATCCATTGGTCCCAGGAGGTTAGCCATGTTCCTCTGATATAGGAGGAGGATCTGATCAGAGCTGTGTGAAATAAGTGAATAGCAGTTTTTCTGAATCTCACATCAGGCTTATTTGAATCAATAAATGAGAGATCTATACTGCAAGGACTCAGATTTGTTTCACTGTGAAAGTCTCCCCCTGCCATGCCAGAATTAACTGACACTTCTGGGTTAAATATTTTAGACTGTATTTGTATCCAGTTAAATTCAGTTAACTTACCCTGTTGATCTTTCATCTGAGCCTGGGGGAAGACGCCAAGCCTGGCAGGCTATCTATCTGCCCACCACCCACAGCAGAACCCAGTGATTCTGTGCAAGATCAGATCAAACTGTCCAGGGCAAACTTCACCTGCTGCCAAAAGCTGTGAACATGGAGCAGAGGGAGCGAATACTTTCAGAGAGAAACAGAAGGCACAGGAAAGAAGTCTGCACATTGGACCATCATAAATCTTCACTGGCGACATGAAAGCTGGCTGACTCATAATTTGCTTAGTGGGCCATCCTGCCTCTCAGACCACATCTATACATCCACGCTGTATAGAGGCTTTGGGTTGGTGTGTGTATTTTTTGAGCTTTGGAAGACAGGCTCTTCTTGTTTGTCTCTGTCTTTCAGGGCTCTTAAATATGGTTTGCTCCCTTAACATAGCCGAATGTAACAGGCTGATTTGCGGTCACGCCCCCACAGCGGTAGGGGGAACCCAGGTGCAATTCATTGTTTCGGGGGGAATAATTTAACCTGCCGGAGCTCAGAGCCTCCTCTCTCTTTACTTCCAGGTGCAGCAGGTATGAGCTTCTCAGCATTTAATGTGTAAATTGGTTGTATTGACTTTCTTTAGTACTCGCAGGACAGCGGTCGAGTCTCGGTTGCCTGGGGATTGCGTTTGTGTGTCAAAAGTGCAGATGAGCTGGAGTGTGGCACGCTGTGTTGTAGGTGTACTTAGCAGGAAGTTGTACTGAGCAAAGCTTTGTTTTTTTTTCTTCTTTTTCTTTATACAACAAGGCAAGGCAACAGTTGGCGCAGCGGGGCATCTGCTGCCTGTCCTGGGTGGAGACTGACTGATTCTTCGGGCGGCTGCTGTAAAGGTGTCCTTCCAAGATGGCGGAGGAGCTGCAGGACCTGAGGGAGTGGTGTTACAAGCTGAGTGACAGTGATATCATCTAATACAGGGGAGGTGGCTTCTTTACTCCACACTGCTGTCTAAACCTGGACTAACTGTGTGGAACTTTCTGGATGTTTAGAACACTCACTTCTTTCTGATGTGAGTGTTGGGGCTGATCCATTACTGTAGCTACATGATTATCCCACTTGACATCATTTGTTTTTGATTATTTTTTCAAAAGAAATGAAATATTGAGTCTAATGTCATGACTTTTGAAAATTTTTGAATATGGGCAGGTAAGACTGCAGGAGTGGACACTGGGTAGGGTGAAAAGCTTCTTTATTTTACCAGGAGTAAGAACATGAGGCATCTTGAGGCCCTTTGGTCACATCAAACTACAGAGATACTGAATGTTTGGGATCATTTTAAGAATGATGGATCTGGTAGACAATCTCCATTCTTCTGAGCTGAGATTTGTGCCCCTAGAAATTTAATTTAAATGATCAAGCTGAATTAGAAAAACATGATCTGAAATCGAATCTAAGTTTTGAGATTGAAATTATTTGCTTCGAAACTGGGTTTAACCAATATGTAAATTCAACTTTATACATACAAAAATCTATATATACTAAATTTGAATTCAGTTCAGACAATCCAGATTCACTTTTACTGTTAAATTTTACTTGAGAGCATAGATTGTATAATAAATGGACGCAGTCTCTGTGATGTCACCCATCTGTTTATGAAATGGAGTTTTGAAGCAAGACAGCCATATTTCAAATGGGAGGGGCTGAGAGTCTCCACACCAACAGCTATAGGGTGCCCGCCCATCAGTCACATGAGCTGTGCCTCTGACTCTACTGGGTCCTAAAGCTCTCAATGCTTGAGTGAAGTCCAAATAATCTGAGCTAGAGTCAGACTGGAGTCCAAGCCCAGGACACAAGTATAACAACACTGGCTTCAATGACGCCAAAAGGGAAAAAAATGTGGGTTTGTAACAAGACACAAACCTCTGTCTTGGCCTCAAGGGCTGGATGTTTGTTCTACATCCTGTGAAAAAACTGAAAAGCTTCTTTTCAGGGTGAAGAGGAGGACAAGACATGCAGACAGAGAGTTAAACTGTAAAACAGAANAGGCAGGAAAGTTTCAGTTGCAAGGACATGTATTTGTCCACATGTGCACACACACACACACACACACACACACACACACACACACACACACACACACACACACACACACACACACACACACACACATCAGTGTTATGAGGCTTTATGGAGTTCATGTTCAGTATTGGTTTGAGCATTACTGTACCCCAGGTGGCACTGAGTAAACACAATGACTGCTGCCTCAATTAAATTAAACGAGATAGTGTCAATGAAAAAGTGGGCTGGCCCACATGTTGGAGGAGACATTAGGGAGAAGTCAGTAATTAGTTTTACACATGTGGTAACACACAAACTCATGAAGTTTGAGATGTGAGACAAAGAGATGGTGATAAAATAAAGCATGGACTGGCTCTGAGCTCCTCATGGCTGCAGGTCAGGATGGGTACTGGATTGTGCTGTCTCAGTCTTACTTTTTCCTCAAGGGAGCAGAGATAAACGACGCCTCGGAAGAACAAGCTTTGTGTATGGAGATAAGAACAAGCATCATTATTTATTCAGCCTAAATCTCCTCCCACTGAGATGCTGTCAGGTTCACAGTGAGTCACTCAAATATCAAACTGGCGAAGGCGGGTGGGAAGCATGTGTCAGACAAAAATGTGAGGCCAATCCAAACTCCCATGCGCCATTGAAAGAACAGAGACGTAAATGTGAGGTTTGGTTGGCTTTTCAACCAATGTCAACCAACAATTTTTTTCTCTTTCATATCTTCCTGTAAATGAGTCTATGCTCTTCTTCATTGTGTCCTTAACTCATACCAGCCAGCAGTGGTTTAACTTCCAGGAAAAGCCAGCTCATATATGATGTATTACGTGTTCCTGGGTGACTAAGTGGTTCATTTCTGAGCCCAGGGGCGCAGCAAGGGATTTTGGGCCCCATGAAAAGAAATGTTACTGGGCCCCTGTATAGCCGGCTGCAATGCCGGCAAAAATTATTATGCGGTTAAATTAAAAATGTGCATTTTAATGATACTTTTGACTATAATTTCCCATATTTGTGACAAGAAAAACTTGACAGTTACTTGGTGGTGGAAGCACAGAAAACTCTGAATACTATGAAATTTAGATTCATTCATTTACAATTTGTCTTTCAATGATGCAAAGGTGCTCACAAAACTATGAGCTAGAAGAAAGGTGAGCTGGCTTTCAAACCACATAGTTTGGAAACAACAACATGCTAATGTTTCTTTTCTGGTTGGTTCTTTTTTTCTCTCCTTGTTTGGCTGACCGACATGTGGTATTTCGCTGTCTGTCTCCAGTCGGACTGAAGCACCTAGCTGTGCGTATCAGCTTAGTTGATAGATAGCTACTGCTACCAGGAGGACTGAACCATTTTACGTACAAAGGGAGGGGGGGCCCAGGAGCCCATTGAGAAATGTTTCCAAAATGTTACCATTAATGACATAAGTAATATATATATATATTTGATTATAAACGAACAACATAGATTCATATTATTTTTGTCAATGTTATCATTTTATTAGGAGCCTTTCTGGGCCCCTGTCAATGATGGGCCCCTAGAACCCCCCCCCCCCCCCCCCCCTTTTCGGCGCCCATGTCTGAGCCACACAGAGGTTGGAGTAAGGTGGTCAAGATGGATGTTGAGAACAATGGATTTCAAGAGTGCGTAATCCACCAACAGATATGCAGGCACTGGTTACATTAAGTTCCTGCATAAGCAAGAATTTTATAAAGCTGTTGATGTCATTTAAAGCACCAAATAAACCCTCAGAGAGCTCAGCACAAGGTTCCTACAGAAAGTACAGCAGGTCCACCATGAAAAAGGTACCTGGTGATAGTGTCAGTAGAAAACTGAAGGCGGGAACCTTTAGATGAACTATTTTTACTGAATTCATCTGAAATCAATCTACATGCTGTAATGGGAAATTTGCTCTTTTATGAACAACAGAACAGGTAAGTGATCAAGGTTTTGGTTTTTGAAATCCATTAACACACTTCTCAATGAGAAAAAAAAACCCTTTCTTTAACAAGTGCACATTTGTGACTTTCTGCTGAGTGCAGGAGATCATGTGCCCTGACTTCTGGCCCAGGATCAGAGCCCCCACATTCAGGGTGATTGTGTGTCTCCAGAACGACCTGTGAGCAGACTGACAATCTTTTATAGGCCCAGAGGAAGTGAAGGAAGGGAATGAGGACATGGGGAGGGAGAAGAAGGAGAAGGAGGATCAATGGTTAGAGGACCTGAACAAGCTGATCAAGAGGTGACCTCTGAGCAGGAGCCAGGAATACTTCAACAGAAGAAAGGAACAGGAAATGAACAGAGCTCAAAGAGTGTGTGTGTGGGGGGGGGGGGGGTGAAGATGAAGGGAGAGGTAGGATAATGGAGAGGAGCAGAGAGCTGACTAAGAGCTTTAGATGCTTCAGTCTTCACAGCTTTTCAAAGGTTCTGGTTAAAGCACCACAGACTGTTTTCCAGATGAAACTGAGAGCTGATGCATGGATCAGGTCAGTGTGCTTGATGTGTTACTTTAGCTTGACCACTGTATGGGTGAGTAATAGACCATTGCTTTCATTGATACTCAGTACTATAGTACACCTGCTGGGTGTACTATAGGACAGTGGATGGGGCATTATAAGAGACCCCTGAATCTCTGTCACATCCTCTGAGGAGGAGTTATGGTCTGAGTTTCAAAGGTAGGGACTTGTCTATTTCCCCAACAAAGGTTGCTGAGATGTTCTAAAACATACTTAGTGGCAGTGTGGATGAGAGACACCTTGAAGGGTGGGTGCATTGAAAGGTCCCTCTGAGGGGTGTATTGGGGCTCCAGCAGGAATGATGAGTCCAGTTTCCACCAGTCGGTCAGGTATGGATCAGTGCAGTACAATGGTAACGTAGCTGGGTCAGCTACATAACAGAAGTTTGGCATAGCAGCATAACACAATGTTGCCCATGAAGAAAAAGAAAAACGCGACACAAAAAACAAAGGGTAACAATACGAGACATCCAGACATCCGTCTTCTTAGTGATTGACATGCAGCTCTTTGTTAATGTGCAATCAAGCTTTCTGTCAGAGAAGGCTGCGTGCCATAAGGAGAAATACTGCGTGTTGTGTTGTTCTTTGTTATATACTTTTGGCAACTGAAATAACTTGTGATTTTATATCTCAAATAACAAATATTTTGAGAATTAAAGAGACAGTGCAATAAATATAATGATAAATAATAATAATAATAATCATTTAAAAAATAGAAAACAGTGAGCAATCAAAACAAAAATTACATTTTAAGTCTTGTGACGTAGGACGAGTTCGATGCTATCACTAATGAACATGTGGGATGTTGTTTTCTATTTTTAATGAATGCGAAAAATTAATGAATTAAAATGTGAGAGCACAGCTCACTTCTCTGTTGTTTCATCATGTTTGCTGAGTGACAGTTGAAACATGCACCTTCAGGCACCCTCCGGCCAAACCCTTACCTGCGAAGCCCCTGAGACCGTGCTTTACCACGCAGCAGCCACAGCTGCAGCAGCAGCATAACTTCATTAAAGTTTCATTGTGTCTTGGAGCAAGCTTGATGGGGCTCTAAGCTGCCTGCCTGCCTGTGTGCCACCACTGACTGAAAGTGCGCACACTCCTTTCTCTGACTCACTCTTCTCTCTCTCTCTTCATCCATCCTTCTTCCCTTCCTCTCTGGTCAAGCTGAGTGCTTGTTAAATAACATGCTGGTCCCCCAAGATTTGCCTATAAGCCTGCTGTTGAGCAGAAAGTCCAGAGGACTCTCTTACTCACTTAAAGCTGTCTCTTCTGGTGTTAGGGTTCCCTTCAACAGAGAAATTTGAAGAAAAAAAAAGGGATGAATCAGGCATTTATCTCTTTACTGCAGATTCAGACAGACTGTGGAGTGTTGTTGGACCTGTCTCAGTCCCTCTGCAGAGTTATATCACTTTAAAGCGATCTTATGTAATCGTTATCATAACTCTTACTGCAAATGTGCATGTTGAGTTTTAGCATCTTTAACAAAGTCTGAACTATTGCCTTCTTCTGTCCATCTTTGTCTGTAAATCTTCCTGTTAACTGGGCTCCATCCATTTCTTCCCCTCTCTCTCTCTCTGTCTCTTCTGACTGTGTAAACCACTTAAGCTGCAAAAGAGGGGATGGTTATGCAACCCTGAGAAGTCTACTGGAGACCAAGGGCCAGTACAGAATAAGTTCATCATATCTTTTGGTTATCTGGTCTCACTAAACCATTACACCAACTCAGAGTTTCTCTAAATGTGTTCACATGAGTGGGGGTACAGTTAGCAACATGTGACCAGTAACAAAAGTGGAGAAATCTCCTATCAGCCGATCCTAAAACATGGATGTAGATGTCAGCGATGTTTCTGAAGCAGAGTTTTGAAGCCTACTGTTGGGAGTCAACATCTTGAAAAACTTAACTTTTGCTCACCTATAGACCTTTTACAACACATTATGGCAAATGAGGCAGTGTTTAGCTCCATTTCTTCTTTGAACTCTAAAGCAATGTGCACACGTCTGGTGGTCCATGATGGTCTGGCGTCAGAATTGACACTCAAGTTCTGCTGAACTCTAACAGGATCAAAACTGTTACAGATCAACCGGTGTATTGGAACAAAGAGTGACCTGCTAAATGGAGACCTACAGCTGCAGTTGTGTCAGTGATTGCTGCACTAACATCAACCACTGAAACATTTTTATTTTTATTTTACCTTTATTTTACCAGGAACATTCCCACTGAGATGCAATGATCTCTTTTGCAAGTGTAACAGGAGCAGCCCTTCAGCCCTCAGCTCTGAACTGCTGGCCTATCACACTGGGGGCAGTCTATAAAGGGGAGCTAGAGGAGATTCTGCCCCCTCTGGCTCTACGGTAGGTAGATCTGCTCTGTCTCTGCTTGCCTCACGTCCTGGTGGTCACCTTGCCAGCTCGGAGGCGTGGGAGCGCGAAGCGTCGCCCTCCTTTGGGACTCGAGGGCGAAGCATCTGACGGCTCGTTTCTAGCAGGAGGGACAGAACCAACTGCTGTTTTGCTGGGCCATTGTTTAGCATCCTGGTAGCTATCATTGGCTCTTCCGCCTACTGGGAATGTTTCTGCTACTTGCCGGTGTGGGGTTCTGTCTGCTCGTCCGCCGCCTGCCTGCCTATTTGCCTGCTTACCTGTCTGCTTCCCTGCATGCCTGCATACTGTCTTTCTGCCTGCCTGCCTGCATGTCTCCTGCTGCTCCGGAGCCCTGCCGATTAGTGGGGCTCTGCTCGTTGTGGGTACTGTATAGCGCCCTGTGTGTCTGCAGGGTGGGCCGACTCCACTAGCTACAGGCTAGTCGGCTTCCCTACAGGTGCAAGAACTGCTGCGGGCTGCTGCCCCTCGGGGTAGTGCGGGTTCAAGGACTATTTTACTCTTATTTTTGTTCTCCTTTTTACTGGAGTGAATGAACTCTGGGGGTTAATTTCTTCATTTTGGTTTTGAATTTCTCTTTTTTGGGGGGTTTGAATTGAGTACTTTTCGTTTACATTTATGTTACTTTGGTTATTTTGTGTTTCTGCCATTAGTATTATTTCCATTTCATTTGTTTATTTGATTTGTCATTTGAATGAGTTAATGAATTTGTTTATTTTGGGTTAGTTATTTTGGGCAGCTTTAACTTTTTTCGTTGATCGTCATTCATCTTGATTTTCCTTATAGCTGCCAATTCCTCACATGTGCCTGGGGTGTTTCAATTTGATTTTCTTCACTGGTACCCCTCCCCTTGACCCATCGCACCGGGTGAGCCTCAGCCACATGACCTTTATTTGTCCCCCATTTTATGAATGGTTGCTTTTTTTCCCTTTGGTTGGTGATTTTAAAGAACAATTCTTTTAATTAACTATGTCAATCAAATAATTGTTTTATTGGGAAACCTTGTCTCCAGCTTGTCTGTGTAATAAACACCCGAACCAGAGAATAATTGTCCTGTTCAAGGTCTCAAGTAGATTTCCCTGGGTTAAACTCCCAGGGTGGCGTTGCCCTCACCCTTGTGCTGCCACACAAGGGAGCCCTGGCCAAGACAGCAGCAGCTTTTTTGAAACTTGTTGCAGGCATCCATTTCAAAATGAGCAACTATTTGCACAAAAACAGTGAAGTTTTACAGTTTAAACATTAAATATCTTGTCTTTGTGGTGTACTCGGTTGAATATAGGTTGAAGAGCATTTGCAAATGATTGTACTCTGTTTTTATTTACGTTTTACACAACATCCCATCTTCATTGAAATTGGGGTTCATAGCCTACTTAAAACATTCTTTTTCTGTTTAAAGTAAACATTTTCTGCAATGTAAATGCAAGTAACACGCAAGTAAAGCACGATAACAATAGTGAAAAATAAAAAATGAAAAACTGGCTATGTTGAGATAGTTTTTTTTGCCCAAGTTGGGCCGAAATTGTGAAAAAAATATGTCAGAATTTTGACTTTTGACGTAATATGTTCCAAAAAAATTCTCAACAAAGCCAAGTTTTCATTTTTTAATTTTTTTTATTTGCAGAAATTGGCTCTTATAATAATCCCTCACCACATGCTTGAATTAAAAGTGAATAAAATTACGTATCTCGAACAATAACATAGATAATGCCTCAAAATCTTAGTTAAAATTTATTGGCGATTTTGAGGCAGTTTAATTTTCAGCTGACACTTTCTTCAGCATTTTCTAGTTTTGCTTTATTATAAATGTCAATGGTCTGTAGAAACAGCTGAGAAAAGCACACATTTTGGAGAATTTTATAAAATCCCTTGACATGATTTAATGACCATAAAAGGAGGACATGACATATGGTCATCCTAGTGGTGAGTATAAATCACAGCAGTGATATACTTCAGTAAGGGTAAACTTCATTGCACTGATCACCCTGAGTCTGTCTCTATGTTAATACAAATCAATTTACTGATTGATTTAATGCCAAAGGGGGGAAAAAGCTTCTTATTCCTGCTGCATAGACAATGAGGTAGACTTAAAGACCATCAGCTCAACTGGAAAAGCACCTAAAGGGATGGGACGGGAGAAAGAACCATCCAGAGTGAAGATTAATCTTTATCTTGCAACACAAGGCCAACCGCCTGCACATTGGCCGTCCAGCACGTCGTGGAGCATGCAAGTTAGGAAACTGTGGCCGTGCCGCTTTAGAACTCAGACCAGCCCCGTCTGGTCTTCTCTGCATGTTTGTGATCATTAATAGTAACTAATATTGCAAATTCACTCGTCTCAAGGCTCTGTTAGTTCATCCAGCAGGATAAAGAGCTGAGTAGAGATAACTTATAAGCAGACTGTGAGTCAAAGAAGAAGTGCTGTATTCATCCTGTGTGACAACAGCATGTGCAGTACAGCAGCTTTTCCTGCAGCTTCCCAGCAGTAGGTGTGTTCACACCCAGTCAATCTGTAAATAGACCTGGAAAGATCCTTTGGTGAATGCAAACCTTGATCAATTGGATTTGCTTGTAGCTGGATTTGGAGCAGAGGATTTATGTAGCTGCTCACTCAGTGTGTTTTTCCTGCAAAGTGTTTCTTTCTTTATTCTGCAGTCACTGAATATCCTCTGAGTCAACAGCAGCTGCATGGAGGTGCTTAGGGTGAAACAGGAGGTCACGTTTGAACAAACATTTTCCTGAGATCACCTCATTGTTTGCATGTTGAACCTTGTCTTCATTTCTGCTTTAACTGAAGTGTTTTGTGGTTTTTATGGCTTTGTGAATTTTAGCTTTTAAAGCTGCTAAGTCAGGGATCAACAGGTTTACAGCTCTATTTTAGGTGCAGATAGAGGGGTGTGAAGCTATTTTTAGATTCAATGTCAGTAGAGTCAGCAGTGCCGTCTTAATTTCTTCTTATGTACAACTTATTGTGTGTTGGGTTCTGCTCATAACACTGTTGTAATGTTTGGCTCTAACACTCACTGACACTACTCTCTCATGTGCTATATGTATCATGAAATACCCAGTCAGACTGTACAGGGCACCACTTTCTGACCTATGTTTTCCTGTTGGGAAGATTAAGGAGCAGATCTGTTGGAAGAAAGAAACCTTCAGTTTTAAAGGTGCTATATTATACTTTTGAAAACAATCAAAAATCATTTGATGCAGGGTTCTGATGTCCAGAAGTCATGAATGTGGCTGTCTTTCCCGAAAAAAACACAGAAATCATGAGTTTAGACCTGCCGAAATCCCTCTTTATCGCTGCATCTCTCAGTGAGCTGTTTCAGCGTCTGCATTTGATTATGAAATAAGCTCGAGCTCTCTGCGCCTCTTTCAGGAAGTGACTACTCCACCCAGATAGATCATCCAATCCATAGATATATGTAAGAAGGCTAGATGCTTCGTGCGCTGAGCCAATGGGCAGTAACGTCGTCACATGGCGTGTTTTAGGGAGTAAATCATCATTCTTTCCATTGACTACAGTACAGAGCACCAGAGCAGGCCTGTTCCAAGATGGCCGCCACAGTGACGACTCTGCTGACCCCGCCTCAAGGCATCTAGCCTTCTTATATGTAGCTATGATCCAATCATCATGCAGAAGCCGAGCGTCCGGGCCCACCCACTGCCCCATAGACCCCCAGGGAAGCTGAGCGTCTGATGGGCGGGACAAAGCCCAGTATTTATCAAATGACCATCCAGTTTTTGCGCGGTGGAACCACCCACTCTATGCTTCGGTACCAAGCAGCAACCTCCGGTCTGAAAAAATGAGACAACACTGAAGTGCTAAAAAGCTGCTGTTCCTCCAGTGACCACTTGAGGCTGGCTCCAGAAGCACCAGAAGTCCTGTACGAGTGGACGGGAAAAAGGCCGTTTTCAGAGCTGAAATCAGCGTATTTAAAGCCTGGTACAAACTCTGTCTCCCGTCTAGATCGCTAAGTTCGCTAACAGCACACACTGTGAGGGGGGTGAATTTTTTTCTAATTCGGCCGTTTGGAAGTTATTAGGATCAAGAGCTTACCCAATCAGAGCCACAGCCCAATAGCTGTGAGTTTGGGCACTCGTCACTCGTCCCATTTCCAATATGGCAGCGCCCGTCGTTTAGCCTCAAAACAGAGCTGCAGTAACAGACGGGTTATGTCACAGAGACTACGTCCATGTTTTATACTGTCTATGTTCTGTACTGAGCCCCAGACACGCTGAGTGTACGTCTGTGTTAAGCACTGTGGAGCTGCGGGGATGAATGAGAGTGAAGTCAAGTCCGTTTCCTGCAATAAGTAGCTGATTCTGAACAAAAGATGAGCGCTTTCTAGCTGATATTTAGTCAATGAAATAATCACACGGCTGAACATATTTCACCACTTTTTGTACATTTTTTGTACACATCCCCTTTTTTCATCCATTTATTTATTTTTGTTTGCTGAACTGTGTACATCTGTTCTCTTAATGTGTGCAATCTGTGATCTTTGCTGCAGTAACAATGTAAATCTCAAACACGGGATAAATAAAGAATTATTATCTTATTTAATCTTTAAAAAGGCTGCAAAAAGCCAGAGTAAAGGGATCCAGAAGGGTAAACCTGGGTATACATAAGCAATGCAAAGTCAGACGCAAACAACAAATGCAGGGTGGGAGGTCATGTGAATGACCAGGGTTTGAAAGAACTCAAAGCTGAATTTGGAAAGTTTGACAAGCTTTTTCTGTCTAATTTATGAGAGTTAGACAAAAAAACTGAACCTCCTCTGACACGTCTCTTCATCAGTGACATTTAAACCCCACTGTCTGAATTTTTCTCTTTTGTATATGAACGCTGACCTCTACTGCCTCATCATTCATCATTCTCTGATGTAAATGTGTTTCTAAATCACTGGAATGAATTTTAAGTTTTTATGACCAAACCTCTGTTCTGCCTGATCCCTCTTTAAACAAAGACATACAGCTCATTCAAAATGAATGATTTTGTGAATTTGTGAAGTATCTATCTATCTATCTATCTATCTATCTATCTATCTATCTATCTATCTATCTATCTAAATGTAGGATGAACTTTGAACCCTCTAAATCTGACGTGTTTTTCATGTTGCTGCCTGTTGGTAGATCAGATTTGCATGAAATTTTGAGTTTGCCCATTTTCGTACACTAAAAAACCTTGAGTAGATCAGGCACGTAGAGTGTAAATGATGGTGAGTGTTGTGTCTGAACAGACAAAATTGCGGGAGCTTCCTTCAGTCTGTAAAACGACAGACGAGTACATGTTTTGCACACGGCTTCTCTATTCAACACCTTGGGTGTCACCTTAACATCAGAACAGGCTTTTCAGAACACCTCAATATATGATGTCGCCCTCTCGCGGCACAACATGCAACACCCTGGTGACCCCAACACTGAACATCAATAAGCAGACAACTCAAGCTGTTTATGCTTTATCCTTACAAACACCACAGTGAGCTTTGGCATTTGAAGTCTTAATTGAAAGTCACGTATCACTAACTGCTAACTCTGTCAGCAGCGCACAAAGATGTTTATTGCTCCCACATGCTCTGCTATCCTTGGACAATAGTTAAGAGAGATAAAAACCACACCGTCAGTGTGCTGCAGCTGTTTCTGTCTACAAAGATCTTAATTTGAACTTAATCATGACTTTCTAACCCTCTGCCTCTTTGGAAATCTGAAGAAAGTCACTGAACTTGTCACAGAGAGCAGATTAAAGTCTCAGCACCTTCAAAGGAGCATGGACCCGTTCTTTGGGTATCTGACTTCACCTTAGATTGTGTCCATACATTTAGAGTGTGAGCTTCAGAGCTTCAGAGGTGTGTCACGTGGTGTTAACACTGCTCACTCGAGACAAAATCTGACAATAGTGGTGTAACATGAGCACTGATTCCTGCCGCTGTTTCTGTGGCTAACCACATGCTATCAAATCCATCCTGTTCAAATTAGAAGCTCTCTGCCTGAAGCTTTTATTAGAGGCTACAGAGACACGCGGCCAAATAACTAACAAACCACCCTCTGATCATTCAACTACCCAGTTGGGAAATAAGACCCCAGCATCAGACTGCGGTTCAGTTCAGCCTGTTTTCCTCCCTGTGTCAACACACACTTACTTTCTGCTGAGAGAGACTAAGGAGGAGAAAGATGCCCCAGCAGATAACTGGTGAGCGATAGATAGAAAGTGAGAGAGATGGAGAGACTGTTAATTAGAGGTGCCCACTGGATGCTGTGTTGTGGTGGTAAATATTCAATAATGTGTGATGGGGTTAATCCTCTGCACAACAAGAAGAAACCAGTGCCATCGCCTTGAGATAAGCCACGGCTGTGGGAGAGGAACAGGAAAGAAGCAAGGCGGAGAGGGAGGAGGTAGAGATGGAAGGTGATGTGGCACATGTCCTGTTACCATGGCAATGGGTCCCATGTCGACTCGCAGAACATAAATTAATTCAATTTTTCTCTGACATAGGAATTTCTCTCTCTTTTGAGCAGCTCAACTTTGTCATTCTGGACCCGGTGCCCTCTCTGTGAGGCAGATTCATGCTGCCAAATAATGACAACAACACTGTGTTCAGATGCGCTGTTTACTGTATGCTGACAGCCAGATAACGCTTAGTCATAGGGCTCATTTATATTCATACTGCTGTAACTTATGCCCACAGACAAAGCACAACCCTGTGCCCGGGGAAAGAGACTTGTTAGGGGCGCTGTTCAAAACATGCTGACATCATTTTTGTTGCATATCGTGCCTGGATGTGTCTGACAGGTTGCTGCCTGTTATTTATGACGCTGGAAAATTGAGGCTGATGTTTTGGAGATGAGAGACTTCACTAGTTGGTGAGGGACAGAAGGGGGAGAAATGAAGACACCAAACTAAAGACAGTCACTTTCTTAGGTGCAGTCTTGTTATGTCTCAGTGAAGCTACACATCACAACACAAGGAGCTGATCACAAACTGAGCTGTGGCTCTTCATGACTTACATAACATCTAACAAACACCTACAGCAATTCTGTGAAATCATTCATTACTACTGTTAACATTTGGCTTTGAAATGTTTATTTTTGCTCTGTAACCAGTGATCATGTAGAAACGTTGCTCAAAGAGGTGAATCACTGAAAGGTTTTCTGTTATGGCTGCAGTGTTTCAGCTTGGTTATTAGCACACAGATGCAGAGATAAGATGTTTAGCCACATGATAGACTTAATAATGAAGCAAGGCACCTTCTTCTGAGAGTGATTTCACACAGAAGAGACAAAAAGTGCCGTTCTTTGTGAGACTGGTGAAGCTGACGGCAGAAACACTGTAAACCACACACACCAAGACAGAAAGACACAGCTTTACAGTCTGGAACAAAAAAGAACAGCTCATTTCCCTTTCATCACACACTGCATTATTTCAAAGTGATGAATTATACAAGCTGTGACCATATAAGGACTGGTTGATTTGACTGACAGATAATCACTCTGTAGCTGTCTGCAAAGAGGCTGAAGACCCACCTCTTTACCTCATCCTGACTCCAACAAAGCCAGGTGGAGACAGTTTTTTATCAATAGGGCCACTTCATCCATAGGCTTCAAAACTCTACTTCACAAATGAATGGGTGATGTGTATCATACAGACTGTGCTTTGGGGTTAGATCAAGTTTGAGACCTTTTACCAAAACATATCCAATATCAAAATGTCAAACACAGAGGGAAGGTTAAAGTATGTCTGGTAAGTTTAAAATATGGTTTGATAAACATGTTTGACAGGTGATTAACACTATGATATCATCTAAAGCAGCGATTCCCAACCTTTTCCAACTCAGGGCCCACTTTTAAGTCTCAAAAATGTTGGGGCCCACCTTTGACCCAATAAGTACGGAGGATATTTTTATTTTTTATTGAACCTTTATTGTACCAGGAGTTTTCCCATTGAGATTAAAAAAAAAATGTAACAACTTGTTACAATTCATTGTTAAGTTTCAGGTCATGTTACCTATTTGGCTGTAACACGCCTTCTCAAAGGACTATTTTTTTATATATGAATATCTGAACATTGTTAATTTACTTTAAACATGGCTGAGTTTTAACATTCTTTACAATATTCTGTTTATTTGTATCTTGTATTTACACTTCACTTGGACCAGACTTTTTTGGTGGAATTTGGCGGCCCATTCGCAATACTTTCAAGGCCCGCCGGGGGGCCGCGGCCCACAGGTTGGGAACGGCTGATCTTAAGTATGTACTGTTCATCTTACAAAGACTTGGAGGCTATGGGAGTTGATCCAACCATGGAATTGGAGGTATGATCCTTAATATAAAGAACAGAGACTAGCTAAACTTGAAAGTAGGGTCTGCAGTTTTTCCCTTAAAAATAAAATGTCAGTTTTTAAAAGATTAATCCTGCTCAGTCGTTACCTCAGGGTCTCTATACATGTGTGTCAGTGTCTGTGTCTGCCTCAACCCCCTCCTCATCCCCCCTCTACCTGCATATTGATGTTTTGGTTGACTCTGGATGTTTCTGGGCTGAGAGTAGTCGTGGTGACCAGCCAATGACAGAGCGCCCAGTGTGCAAGTGACTATGTTTGTTGATGATAGTGAGTGTGAAAAGCAGCCCCAGTGGCTACAAAAGCAGCTGTAACACAAAAAAAGAATGATCTAATATTTGTAGCATACCTCATTTACCCACGGTACGGCTCTTGAGTTTCTCTCACATAATGCTTCATGTACTCACTGGGCTGTTTCTTACAGTCTATGGTGTGCTCACAGAGCTACAGCTGTTAGCCAGGCTATTAGCTATGATCAGAGGCAGTGAGCATGTACTGCCTCTGGCACTGAGCCACGGAGGAAACTAGTTTGGGTACTGTTTGTAAACAATGAAACAAAACTTAACAAACATTTCTGCACACTTTACCACTAATGTTTCACACATTTTATGAAGAATTTGTGAAAAGTTTTGTTAGTTGCAGTCTTGAGTGAACTACGGTTACTTAACTTAAGAACTAGTTAAGTAGCTGTGAACAGTGTTGGGAGAGTGACTGAAATCAGGTGATGCATTACCCATTAATCGTTGCTCTTTTTTAAATTAATTACAACTTTACTTTTTGCCCCTGCCAACAGTAATGTATGTCACTAATGATTATATTACTTTGTCTTTACACCCCACACAATGGCTAATGTGTCCTTTCAACTCATGATTCTGAGGCCCTGTTTGAATGTTTTACCCAAAACACAAAAGAAATGCAGTAAAAAAAATCAGTGTTTACACAGAAAGGACTTGAGACAAGGACTGAGGGACTAAAGATGCTTTAATATGCATGCCAGGCCTGCAGCTGGCGATATAATTTTAGGGGCTGTTTACATGACAAAGGTTTAGCGGCTGAAATAGAGGTGGGCTGATCTTCTGGTTTATACATCAAATGTTTCTTCACTGATTGCAGAATTGATTCAACAGATGCACATTTTGTTCATCGGCAGTTAGAAGATTAAGCAGATTCAGCAGCACAACCACAACATGGTTGTCTGCCATTGTTACTGTGGTTGTTGTTGACCACTTTGCGCATGGCGATTTGAATCACCACAATGAAAGTTACTCCTGTTAGTTGTTAACATGACTACAGTGGCCCCATTTTCCAGAAAACATCCACTATGGGGGCCGTTTTCAAAAGTTTCTGTTTCAAGTTGGCTTGATTGATGTTGACGTGTAAACAGGCGGCTGAAACGCAACATTACTTTTGCTTTTCACCTTAAAGCCATTGTCGTTTCACCGACTCCTAAGTTTGCACTAGCCTCTGTGTGAATGTCATAAGTGAGATGATGGTGGTATGTTTTTCTACAGTCTCTGAATCCATCACAGTTACAGGCTTTATGAAATACGTGTCTGGGTCAACTGGAGATGAGAGACACACTTTTTGAAATACAGTCCAAGTTGAAATAGACCCAGTGCCAGGACATGACTTACATCTGACAACAATCTTCCTGTCATCTTAAAAGTAATATCATTACTGGTAACTTGCCACTGCCCAACAATCAACTTTGATTGACAACTTGTGTCCTTCACACTCATACCTATAAGTGCTCACAGCCACTGTCTAACCTTACTGTGTGTCCTACCTCACTGCTGTGCAGCTCTAATCTCTGCACCACTGTTCCATGGCACATATCATTCATAGGTCAAATTATGATAAGATTAAGTTGGATCCTAAAAGCCAGACCTGGCTCACTAAGAGTAGCTGGAATTAAATATATAATCCTGTGAGCTGGATGCAGAGTCTCTTCAGATTGGGAGCACTTATCCAGATAGAAAGGCAGAACAGCTACCTTATATTTCTTCAATCTTTCACTGAAAGAAGATTCTTCCCCTGCACATAAATCAACAAATCATGGGAGTAGAGGTTATATTATTCAACCATTTTGTCTGGGAAACTCACAACAGCCCTGACTACCACAGATCCTGGAATTCTCTCTTCTACTTAGCATTGGCTGGATTGATTGGGTCTGTGCATCAAATGAATTTTAACAATCCTCAATTGTGCCTCAAAAATAATCTGTCCCTCCTAATTGTAGAGCATAAAGCACATTTTCAGGATCAGTCTTGATACACAGCATGTGCAGTGAGTGAATCCCTTGTGCCAAAGGTGAGCACACTCTTTAAGCCCATGTTTTGGCACCAAAACACCTCTGTGTGCCTCATTACTCTGCTTTTTATTGCTGTGTGAACTGCTGCAGCAGCGAGCTCGGAGCAGGGGAAATACAAATATTGACTATCTCTGCTTTCGGCACATGTAGACGCCGCAGTCTCAGCTGACTGGGGTCAAAGATGGAGCAGCTGATTTGTGCATGTGCCCTAATTTCTCTGCCCTCCTCACAGCTGGAAATGTCAGGCTAGTTTAGGGAGAGGAGACTGTTTGGAGAGAGGACAGAACATACCTTTAATATTTTCAGAGTATTTTTCTATCTTTTACTCTTGTGTGATATGTGAGCTACAGATTACATGGCAGGGATAGGCATAAAAACCATGAAGGACGTGAAGCCTTCTGCTCTGAGAGGGAACTAATGCGCAATATTTTTTCAAAGAAAACAACTTTATATCCAAACTGCACCTTTATCTCAAACAACATAACACCAAAAGATGAGTTTTTTCATCATACCTTTTAAATATATTCTTATCGACACATTTGATGGCAGCAACACATTTCAAAGAATTTGGTGGAGGGGTGCGTTTACTGTTGTGTTGCATCACTTCTTCTTTGAATAATGTTTGGAAGGAAAGTGTTAAGTCTTAAACTAAGAGAATCCCAAAGGCAGAGACTGACACAATTTGTGACTCAAAAAAGGTTTAATGTCCAACAAAGAGTAAGGCAGAGAAGACAGGGAGCTGGCTAGTAAAACTAGAGTAGGAAACAAAAAACTCAGCGAGGCAGTGAGGCACACCAGAGGACCTGGACACAAAGAAAAAACACCAGTCAGGACCAAAAACTCCCAAGAACAAAAAATCTTCTTTCAAATGACAGCACAGAAGTCCACGGTGAAACAGCACACTCTACTAAACAAGATGGAAATATCTGGCAGTGTAGTGTACAGAGCATGTGAGCGGAGCGGCAAGAATTTCCGCTCCTCGCTCCCCACGGTGTCTGCCTTCGTTGCTCCCTGCTCTAACTCGCGCCATGCCGCTCCGCTCACCAACGCTCCATGCTCAACCAAGATTGTGTCCTGCTCCGCTCCACACTCGCTCCAAACGTATATCTTTAATTAAAGCCTTAGACCCAATGATCGTTTCCTCATACAGAACAGTAAACCTGTATGTTCTGTCCAGTGGCGATTGCTCTAAATCTGCAAGGGAAACTTAGCTTCCCCTAAAATTTTATGGATGGGTTGTATTACACCCATCCATTAAAAAAACAATCCCGGGCTGCGCTCTTTTCAAAATTTGCCCGCTCCGCTCACATGCTCTGTGAACCTGGTCTTCACTCCACTACTACTACTTTTTCTTCTCTTTTTTTTGCCAGTGGGTGACAGTTGAGGACTGGAAGTAGTCCAGTTGGAGCCATGCTGTTGTTGTTTGGGTCTATTTGGTTTGGCACAGTTTTGCTGGAATATGAAAGATATTTTCTGAAGAATGATTTCTCTGGATAAGAGAATTTGTTGCTCAAAAGCCTGTATGCATGAATTTCAAGATGTGTGAAGGGCCTATGCCATAAACACTTATATCCCTGTTTTATCACAACAGCCTGCCTGTGAACTGTCTGCTGATGTAAGGCAAGTTGTCCCTCTCTTTTAAAGAGTGACAGATAGACTGTCTAAAAATAACCATTAAACTGGCTTCATTAGACACTGAAATTAGACCCTTAAATTTTGATCACATTTGTACACAGTTTTCTGTTTATATGATGCAGCTTTGGTCTGATCTCTACAGAGTCATTTCTATTTTTATGAATGCTGTGAAACAAACAAAAATTACTGCATAAAAAAGTGAACCTGTAGTGAAGATCACTGCTTTAACAAAAGACATGACTCTGTATTGGAGAACACTGGATTAATAAAAATATATATGACAATGTAGTGAGAATCACTGCATTAATACAAACTGACATGACTCTATAGTGGTGATCACTGCATCAGAATTATAATGGACTCTGTTTTAAAAATCACTGCATTCAAAACAGACACGACTCTGCAGTTAAGATCTGACTAAAAGAGAGCAGTATTTAACTGAAAACCAAGAATAAAACATGATCCAAACATGCTGACAAATTCTTAGGCTTAGGGCCCTTTCATATAGGGATCAGACACAACAAAAAGCTGACCACATCTCTTAAAGAGTATGCTGCTGGTGGCTGATGTAAACCTTGAAGTTATTTTGATATCATTCTTGCTTTTGCCCTTGGAGCACAGGGTCTGAAAGAGCAGCTGGTGGTGTTCAGGAACAGTCTACAGGTCAGTTCTCTGAGTCAGCCATGACCTTGTGCATGTACCAGTTTTCCTGGTGCTCCATTCACTCTCATTTATCAAAGCAAGAGGTAACGAATGGACGTTTTATTCAGTATACCGTTCAAATTCGACTCCAAAGTCTTGTAAAAAGAGAATTAAGTTTATTTCTGACCAGACAAAGACAAAGTGAGGATGAATAACCAAGGGACTGCCCACGTCTCACTTTTACAGAGGCTGAAAAGATTCTCACCATTTGTTTTGCTGCATTGCAGCGGTGCTTCTTTCTTAGCTCTGTCTGGAAATGAAAGAGAGACAAAAAGGAGAAGAAAGCAAACATGGTAGCTCAACACTTCACATGAAACACGTGGCTGAGAAGATGTGTTTTCACTCTGAATACAAACATTGAGAGAAGAATAACTCAGGCCAATCTGCTTCACTGGTTGATTTTTCTGCACACCCCTTAACCCAGTGATCTACTCTTAAATCTTCTGTCTACTAACCCAAAATATTTTTTTGATGTTTTCCCAATTCCTCCTTTATTTTTAATAACCGGCACCCCTCCTTTCCCTTTGTCATTCCATTCCTCTGCAGCTCAAAGCAATTTATCAGCCTTTACCCAACACAGACATCAAATCCAAAAACATCAATATCACTCTAAAAAAGGTGTGGCCTGCTGCTTGATGACTTGAACAGATTCAATAGTCCCTCCCCTTTTTTTCCTGTCAAAAATCAGCTTATTCCCTTAGGGATGTGTGCAAGGGCTGATGGAGGAGGCGTGATCCTGGGTCAGAGTATCGATGGGCCCTCCTGTGGAGGTCAAACCTTTTCACACTCGTACAGTCTCTACCAGTGGTGACTGGTCCATCAAAGAGGGGGCTAGGACGCCGCCCTCCCTAGTGCAGCGTGTTTTTTTTTTTTTTTTCATTTTTTAAATCTTAAATTTTTTACTTTATTTTATTTGAAAAATTAAACAATTTGACCAAATGTACTTATTTAAGTGTGTTATGTATATTAAAAACATATACACATTATTAATGTTCATTTGAAATTGGGGAAAAGTGTGTTTGGCTGTTTTTCTCTGTTCCATGGGCGATTTTGCCAGTGCCCATGGAGCAGAGAAAAACAGCCAATTAGGAACCTTCGCTGGGGCAAAATATTCACATAACAAAAATTTAAATTTAAATTTAGCCAGTCAGTGTCGCAGAAGTAAATCTCCGAAGGGCGCTCTGAAATTGCCCTTTGAGTAAATTTGTTTATTCCCGGTCGTTGACGTCTGACAGAATTGACGCTGAAGGATGCTGATGCTGACGCTGTTAACAACTTTATTAGCTCCCTACTCCAGAGTTCTTTTAAGAGCAGAAGTTCAAGTGGTAAATAAAGGATTAAAGAAAATTGACCAGATCAGCCTGACATCAAAAGAATACAGCAAGTGAGAGAAAAAGGTAAAACTGTTGTCAGAGGATTTTTTTGCGGCTGGTACCAAAGAAAAGCTTGGTTAGCTTCCCATGTTACTTTTTGAAACTGCTGACATGGATACAGCACGAACTGTCACTGGAATAAAGGACATGGAACATTTATCAGCGAATATTAAGAAGCATTAATGCACCACAACACATGGAAAACTCCATGAAGCTAACATGCTAGAAACAATTAGCATCACAGACGGCAAGACGAAGCCTCTGGACTGCGGTGAGGAAACATAATGAAGAAGTGGATAAAAACAGGTACATTTTATCAAAGATAAAATTCGCTGTGTGAAATTCTGTGGTGCATTTGAACTGGTTTTGCCAGTGAGACTGATTTCTGTACAGCCCTGGTGTTTTCAGGGTTTTGGTGGATTTTGTTGCTTCATAGAACAGTTTGTTGGAGGAATGTCTGAAGACAGTTACTGTTTTTGAAGGGACCTCAAGGACGCAACCATCTCTGTGACTGTATGCTGTCAGTTCTTGTCAGTTGAGTATTTTTAAATATTTGTGCGCAATAATGTCAACTATTGTGTTGTTTTTTTTTTAATAACATCTTTTTCATAAAGCACTTGAGTCCTGCAGCTTGTGTCAAAGGGTCAAGAAATGGTGGTTAAAAACTGAGTGTTGACAGGACACTGAGAGAGAGAGAGGGAGAGAGAGAGAGAGAGACAGATAGAGAAACTCTAACTCTAACTCCTCACTCCAACCACGATAAGGAGAAGTCCCTGTGCCCAGTGTAGTATGTCATAGTTGTGGTGAGGACACAGGCCTTATCGATGAGAAACACCATCTCTGGTTCTCCAAGGTCATCTGTTTTTCTTTCTGCTTATTCCACTTATTGAATAAAACATGGACTTTCTGTGGTCTTTCTATTTATTCCACTTATTGAATAAAACAAGAGCTTACTGTGGTCTCCATGACCTCACCTAACCGTTTCTATTTTTTTTTTTTTATGATTCTTGATTGACTATTTGAATTTGTGTGTGTGTGTGTGTGTGTGTGTGTGTGTGTGTGTGTGTGTGTTAGCCCTTTGGCCCCCTGATAGGCTGGAGACTTGTCCAGGTCATACCTGTCAACATTTGACTTTGACAAAGCAGGAGATTGCCTTGTCCAAGGTAAGCTCAAGGTCAGATTGCACCATCAACTTTTTGTGGTAAGGTGGACAACATGGAAGACCACCAAAGAGGAGGAGGAGGAGGAGGAGGAGGAGGAGGTGGAGGAGACCAAACCAAATAAAAGTAGGACTGAATCTACAAAACACATACTGATCAGTCACAGAGGTCCTGGGAGGATGTTCTTTGGACAGACGAAACAAGAAGGGTCTTATCAGCTGTGTGACCACTGATGTAAAATGAAGCGTATACATGAAAGAGCTCTGAACCTGCTGTGACACATGCAAGAGGCTCAGTGATAATCTGAAGCTGCTTACAGCCTCTTCTACATCTGTGCAAGGTTCAAACCTCAGTCAAGACATTCTGGATCATTGTATCAATCCGATACATGTAGATATAGGGTCAGTATTGCCTATGTTGATACTTTTCACAAAGAAAAGAAATGTGTCAGATTTAATCAAGAATAAAACACAACCACATAAAATAATGTTTTTGTTCTTGAATGACAGTAAAAAAAAAAAAAAAAAAAATTTTGCAACCAGAAGAAAAACATGTGCTTTGGTTTTTTTTCTATTTTGTTGTAAAGCAGTAAATTTGTATGTTAATTGATATCTACAATTATTTTATGCCAGCGTCATACATAAACAGCGTGTACATACTGGTAGATTAACTTTTACAAAAACACAATTATAATTAGGAAATAAGCAATATATTGCTAATCTTTAGCATCACTACCATCACACAAGTATTGACCGACACTGAGACCAACATTGGTACTGATTTATCAATATTTCATGTTAATCTGCTCACTGCTCATGACAGGTATCATCAAACGCTGCGAGAGAAAAGAAAAATATTTGGATTCAATTTTATTGGATTTTTAATTCCAATATTTTTATTTATTTTCAACTGCATGTAACGTCACATGACTTAGTTTTGTCATTGTCAAACTGCAGGCTTGATCTCAGAGAAGTGTTAACCTGACTGTTAAAGAGCATGCTGCTTTTGAACTGCTGTGTATTCTGAGATGCAAATGTAAATGTGTCCTCTCAGTGCATGCTCTGACTTCCTGCAGGTCATTGAAAAGATTTTAGCAGCAGTAGATTTTCCAGACTGATTCAATAGTACTGCAGCGATGCTCCAGCGATGGTCCTTGCACGCAATCAGTCATCTCCACCTCTCTGATCCATCTCATCCATCTCTGCTACAACCACCAAGCAACAGACAACTTATGGGAAACATGTCATACATGTACATCCATCATGTTCAGTGTTATCACCTGTAAAAAAGCAGCAGCAGTGTCCAGGGCCATTTCATCATGGCTGCTGTGGAACAGCACCCTGGAGATCAATGATGGAATCAGCGTCACGCAGTGAATCTAGAGCTTTGTGTGGAATGAGAATGAGTCTGGAAGATCGATGCACTATAAACAATTTCACTGACACCCCCCTCTCCCCTGACCCACCCCTCCCACCGCTGAAATA
>RPOG01004175.1:0-40000 GCA_008086565.1 Thalassoma bifasciatum
AACAGGGAAAAACACCAGCCTTATGTTCAGAACATAAAGCTTAGAGTCAGGGTTTCTGGGGCCTTAGTCCTTCCATGTAACAGCTTTGTACCAGAAAAACAAATCATGTGTGATGTCTGAACATGTAACAGCTACACTGAAGTCATGGAGTTTAAAACAGGACTGCTTTTTGAGCGGAACAGAAACAGACGGGGGAGAGATGTACTGACTGTTGTGACCTTGGGATGGGTTAGAGGTGTCATATTAGAAAAGGAAAACGGACTCAGGTGTGCACAGGTGTGGACCGACAGCTAATCCCACAAACTTCATATATCACACATGAGCTGCTGTACACACTCAGCCAACCATGCACCCTTCTTCATGAGACAAAGTGGGAGTGTGAGCCATCAAAGACACCGTCCTGTCAGTGCATCATGCTCATCAACACTCAATGTTCTCTGACTAGAAGGAAAAGAAATGATAAACTCTTATTCTGCATCTAAAAAGGACAAGGTAACGGAGAGTTTGCATTGAGGAGTTACTCTTCAGGGTGGTGTTACATCCATCCAATGTTCCTGTTGATAAAATCTCTCAAAAGGTCCAGAGAGGGAAACAGTTCTTCAGACCGGAGACTGGACACAGATCTGGACCTGTGGTCAGTGATCTACTCATCAATAAATAACATAGAGAATATAAATAAGAGGTGGGGGGCAAGGGGTGGTGGTCCGGGAGGGGGCCGAAAGTCCACACAAGAGGAGAGGTGAGTCTGACGCTGGAGATGGAGCCCAGCTTGGCGTGGCCGCTCTCACGCAGCTCTACAGGAACCGCCCCTAGGACGCAGCTGTCCAATGATCAGAGCTTTCCCTGCTGCATCACTTCAAGTGTTTATAGAGTCTCAGAGCTCCTCAGGGTCAGCTACAGGGGCCACAGGTCATCAGCTGTCCATGCTGCAACACTCTGCTGGGAGAGAAGGAGAGCACATCCTCATCATCATCATATTATTATTATTTTATATCATCATCCTCATATTTTACATAAACATCATGATCATTATCATCCTCTTTATCACCATCATAATCATCATATTTTACATAACCATCATTATCATCATCCTCATCCTCTTTATCACCACCATCATCATATTTTACATTAACATCAGTATCATCTTCATCACCATCATCAAAACAGTCAGGCTTAGACGGTTATAGACTCAGACTTTTATTGTTTCAAACTGTATTATGCTCTGACAGCCTTTATCTTTGTCTGTAGTAGACTCAGACTGTTGTAGACTCAGACTGTTGTAGACTCAGACTTTTGTAGACTCAGACTTTTGTGTCTTAGAGGCTCAGACCGTGTATGAAGGCCCATTTATGCTCAACATTAAGACTGTTGAACAGAGTTTTTTTTCCATAAATTGCATTCATTTCGTTCGTATTTCTGCACGCCTCCCCACAGCTTACGGTTACGGACCAAATGGAGCAGTTCCACCACAAACTGGCTGATATGTAGCTCTAGTGAGCCTAGAACGGGGGTCAGCAACTAGCGACTTCAGAGCCACATGTGGCTCTTCAGCCTCCTTGCAGGGGCTCCCTTTGGCCTTGGTAACGTTATATTGGAGTGTGTATAAACTAGGTATCCCTAGAATACTGACTGAAGCTATACAAGCCCCAAGAGTCACAGTAATGCTCGGGCTTACGTAGTGTATATTATTCCAGATATGAAGATAACTTTAATTATTTCTAGTTTCAAGTAAACCTGATTCTTCAGTCTTCTTCAGAAATTTAGACATCGTTGAAATAGCGCTGTCTCAGTTTGCTCTGTCAGGTGATGCGTGGTGAGGAGTAGAGGATCACAGCTGTGGACAGCGAAGGAGAGTCTGCAGATGTTACTGAAGACACGTTCTGTGGATCTGGGCTCGACTAGTCTTCCCCAAGGGCTCAGACTATGTAACAGGTGTGCTGTTCTGTACTGAAATTGAATTGTAAAACTGAACCTGGATTTTCGAGAAGATAAGGTACAATTTCAAAATAGATCAATTCAATTTCAGATCATGCTTTTCAAATTCACTTTCTAGGCATAAATCTCACCCCATAGGGTTGCAGACCCCTGGACTAGAGGAAGAAATGACAGTGGTGGAACTTTTTTGAAAAAAAAAAACGCGATGTATTTAACAGCCTCAACAAACACAGCCTCCAACAATGCTGACTCCTTCCCACTCTCTTCCAACAGACCAAAAACATCCACACTAGGCCAGTCCAGGGTGTACCCTGCCTCTCGTCCAATGACAGCTGGGATAGGCTCCAGCAACCCTGAACTGGATAGAGGGTTAAGAAAATGGAAGGATATTAAGAGGTACCCCCTCCACAGTCACCATGTTTGTTTCTGAGTTCAAAGTTGTCATGTGCATATGGCCATAAACTTCTGACTTCAGGCTGGAGCTGAGTCTTTTCATGATGTGACAGAATCATCAAATGAAATTATAGCAAGCTCTCTGCTCACTAATGACAACCACAACAGAAAGACTTTCCTCTTAAAATCACTCACTGCTTCTCACATCAGTACCATTGAGTCCTTCTGCATCCTGGACGTCCAGGAAGGGGGCAGGTCCCCAGATCCGGACGGTCCCGTCATCAGAGGCGCTGGCCAGCAGTCCAGGCAGGACGGGGTTCCAGCTCACACAGTTGACAGTTCGGGTGTGACCCGTCAGCTCAGCGATAGGCAACTCACTGCGCCGGTGCCAGATGTAAACTTTGTGGTCTGGTATAAGACGAAACGGGGCAGATTTCAACTTTCAGGTTTCACATGCAGAATGTGTCAGGAATCAAGAGGATTCACCTTCAATGTGAGTTCATGTGATCCAATTAAGCATACCCCCCCCCCACACGTGCAAGGCAGACATGTTGATGTAGCAGTTTAGTCTTTAGATTGACATTACTAAGCTTTACTTCACTCTTTTAATCAGTTTTATATTTAAGTCTGTGTCTGTGATGTATTGATATGAGATGAACTGGTATGAGGTTGGTAAATGAGCGCCCTCTGCTGGGCTAAGTGGGAAGTATGCGCCATACTTTAAACATTATTTTAATACTCAGCTGTACTGATACTTCAAACCTTTCTTCCCTCATGGAGGTCTCCACTCTCTCCTGTAAACAAACTTTTATATTTGTTTTTGTGTGTGTGTAGCTACAAACTCCAACAGTCAGCTGAAATATTTGTGTTTGTGTGAGTCATTTGGTGATCTGACTGCTGCCTCTGAGTGTTGAAACACTGTGGGCCTGATCTACTTAAGGTTTGTGTGTAAAAAAACATGAGCAACTGCAACAGCGCACGCAAAGCTGATTTACAAACTGGGTGCACTGAGGGCAGCGTCTGCCAAGTGAGAAAACTAGCATATGCTTTCCATTTAGTGTGTATGCCTTCATGAAGCATGCGGAATATATGCTGATTATCAGAACACACAAAATACAGAAAGGAAGAGATGCAAACACAATCATTCAGCACCTACAGTGTGATTTATCAAACCTGTAACTGATTGTGGTTGGTGTTTTTGAGTCTTTATTTAGGATGTTTGAAAGGCAGGTGAAAACTGGCACAGTGTTATGCACAAATGGCTGTAGTTGTTGTAAAACAGATGAGGGAGAGAGAGCCTCCTATTCACACGGCAATGTACTTCGAACATCAGAAATGGAAAAAAAACAAAAAAGGTAGAGACACATCGTCTATCTGGCAATATTGTTTCTGAGCTGCTAAGCTAAAGGTTGATTTCGAGCCAGTCACATAAAAGATCCATGTCATATCCCCTATGAAAAACTACTCTCAAAACTGCATTTTATTGTGTCTGGATTATTCCAGCACACCAGTGCAGTTAGTGCCAGTGTCTCCCAGATTACTTTTTCTGGTGTGATGTCCCAAGTGTTGCATGTTATATCATGCAAAATGAGTAAGTAGATCTAGTTCTCACACACTAAAGGTGCTGTAAACGACTCAAAGCACAACTTCTTTATATTATGTTACCAAAACAAAAAACACCATGCCACTCTGCTCTCCCAAACTCTCCATTGAGACGGAGGCAGAACACACGAAATCCTCACTTAAATGGATTGGTCTACACCACTTTTTACCTGTTATCAACTCCACACTCTATCATAGTAGCTCACCTGCAACATGCCCACTGATAGCGTTAGCAGCTTTTAAGTTTGCTCATGTAATTTAGCACTTGTTATTTGGGATCTTAGTAGATCAGGCCCTGTGTCTCACTAACCTTCACTTCCACTGGCGATGAAGTCTTCGTTGTGTCCTCCGAAGCAGGAGTGGATGGTGTAGAAGCCCTGGGTCACTCCCTGGTACTTCCTCACCAGCACCCGGTCCTGCAGGTCCCACAGGTGAACCCCCTGCAGACACACATAGAGCTGAGTCTCAAGGACAGATCACAGCTTCATGAAACTGCATATCAGTCCCTGTTGTGTACTCCTTCCCAGAGTCTATTTAAACACGCATGCTGTGCTCTAGCAGTTAACTGTGCAGTTGACCCTTTTGTGCCCACAGTGCATTGTGCTTTTTATGCCTTTAATGCAATAGGAGGGAGTACAGTGGATATTACAGTAAACAGGGTAAGAGTGGGGAGTGACATGCAGGAAACAGACCACAGGCCAGACTTGAGCCCGGGCCACCTGTGCGAGGGCCAACCTCATGGAGCCCGACCTAAAGCGCTAGGCCATCTGTGCTTCGTGCCTACAGTGTTCAGCTAGCAGAGCGGTGACCGGATGCTGTTGTGTAGAGGGAACCCGGTGCTCACCTGAGTGGCGACGTTGAGCAGGGCTAACCGCCCATTTTTAGAGACAGTGAAAGACATGATGGGATGATCCTCCTGCACTCTGCAACGACACAACGCAAAACCTCATCAACAGGCAGAGCACACATAGAAGAGAGAGAAGAAGAGGTGTGACAGCTGTAGCACCCATGGGACAGGCCTCTACAAGAACATGAACACAAGGCAGTCAGGGTCTCTGCTTTTAGGGAAACTCACATGTTTCTGTCTGTCAGGTCCTCAAAGTTGTACCCTCTGATGCGTTGGTGTGTGTCTGATGCCAGGACGGTCCGGCTGTCACTCAGACACCACAGACACTGCACCCGGACCCCCTCCCACGAGTCCAGCAGGTTCCCATCCAGGTCCTGTAGACGGAGACATCCTTTATCATCCCCATCATCACCTGGTGTCTGTAGTAGGACGCCATGACCTCATGCTCTCATTGATAAAGGTTAGAGCTGACTGTGTAACCACAATTAAAGGAGTAAACCAGCATCCAAAACATTGTTTATGGTAAAAAACCTGAAGAAAGGTGTTTATTTACACACTCCGTTACTCTGTCACACACTTGAAACACACTCTGCTACTCACACACTGGTAGAACTGTCCTCGCTGCCCACCAGTGACAAAGCGTTTGCCGTCAGGGTTCCACGCCACACTGGTCAGACTGTCCTCATGAGACTGACTCATCTTTGTACGCAGCTCCCCCGTCTGCACAACAGAACACACACACACACACACACATCACGCACTATACCTCACTCTGAGATAAACAGTCTGTCATGTGACCAAATCTGCCAATCAGAGGCTGTGGGGAGGAGTAAGATGAGAAGAAGAAGACAGGGATGGAGGAGGACAAGAACAGAGAGGAGGGGGAAGTCTAGGAGATGGAGATGTTAAAAAGGAGACAAAGGTGTAGAGTGAGGAGAAGATAGGAAAGGTGGAGATGGACAAAATGAAGGGTGAAAGGGTGAAGAGGAGACAAAGAGATGAAAAAGGTGTAAAAGAAGGAGAAAAAGACTGGGGGTGTAATTAAGGAGAAGAAAATGGAGCAAAGTACAGAAGAAGGGGAAGATGCAGGGAGGTGTAGATGGAAGAGGTGTAAATGGGTAGGACAAAAAGGGAGGTGTAGATGAGGAAGGACAGATAAAAAGGAGCTGAAAGAGGGGATGAAGGTGAAGTTAAGGTGAAAGTAAAGAGGTGTAAACAAGGAGGTGTAAACAAGGGGGTGTAGGTATCGGTAAAGTTGAGGAGGTAAAGAAAAAGAGACGGTGTAAATGAGGAGATGTATATGGCAGTATAGATGAGGTTCAGATGAGAGGATAAAGATCAAGAGGGTTAGTAGAGGAGATAAAGATGAGGTTTAGTTAAGGAGGTGTAAATAAGTTCTTGAAGGAGGAGGTATAGATGAGGAGGTGCAGAAAGAGATCCTTTGAGGTCCCTGTATTCTCAGAGCTGCAGCAGCTCCTGAAGACTGCTCCTGTCTGTTTAACTGAGTGTGAAGGCGTGGGTGTATGTGAGTGTGTGTGTGAGTGTGTGTGTGAGAGGGAGACAAACAGGGCCTGTCAGCAGTGTGACACAGATGGTTGGCTGTGATGGTTGGTTTGTCATGGAGGTGCTGCTCAGCTCGTTATTACACAATCTGAAAAAGGATCTAAACTCACAGATAAAGACTTTTATTTTGAAACTCCAGTCTGTCAGATTTCTAGGAGAGGAAACTTCCTGTTCCAGTCCAAACCCCGAGCAGCTCAGTGACACCTGTTCCTTTGAGTAATGACACACACCGCCACGGGTCACCTGTCAGCTGCTTTGAATGACATCACACACACATTATCATGACGTACCTGAACGTTCCACAGCCACAGCTCGGAGCAGTCATCAGGACCACAGGCGATCAGGTACGCATCATCAGGACTCCACGCCAGGTATGACACCCCATAGGCATGACCCTCTAGAGTCTTCAAAAGCTTCAGCTGCTGGGTCTCCTGTCCACACACACACACATACACACACACACACACACACACACACACACACACACACACACACACACGTGTCAGCAGCATGTTTCTTTACCTCCAGCTCTGATGATGATGATGATGATGTCATAAGTGCTTACCATGTCGACGTGCCACACAATCACCGTGGTGTCTTTGGAGCCAGTGGCCAGTTTGGTGCCATCGTTGGAGAACTTACAGAACCAGACCTCATTGCAGTGTTCAGTCAGGATCTGCTGGGTGTAACACGGGAACTGTTTCCTGTATACACACACACACACACACACACACACACACACACACACACACACACACACACACACACACTCTGAGTATTGCCCTCTGACTCAGAGCTCAGGTGTGCTGCTGTACCTATCAGACTGTGAGCTGAAAGCCTCTCTTCTTTTCAGAGCTCTGCCTCGTCACCAAGTGTTTGTGTTTAAAGGATCAGACATGTTTCTGCTCACCGGCTGCATGCGTGGTCCAGCAGCAGGGACACAGAGTCCAGACCCCCGTCCAGTTTGGTGTTGTGGTAGAGGCAGCGGTCCCTCTGCAGCTCCACTGCCTGCTTTAGCAGAGTCTGCAGGCGGCGAGGAGGCAGCATCACAGATGGAGGCAGGTACGCTGGAGACACGCAGACCCAGAAGAAGGACGGGGTAAAGTGAAAACGTGTCATAACAGGGCATGAACACCTCTGTTTGGCTCTTATAGGGACTTAAGTCTACATTTTCAACCTGTACCAAAATCTAGAGGTGGTCTGATGAAATGTTAGAGCAGGGGTTCCCAAACTATGGCCCACGGGCCAGATAAGGCCCCTCCCGACATTTCATCTGGGCCTCAGAAAAATTCATAAATCGCATTTTGAAAATAAAACTTGTATTTCTTACTTGTTTTATAATCATTCATAATCAAAAGTGTGGCTATCTAAAAAAATGCTCCCAGCTGTTTACTATTTCAGTGATATCTTTTAGTGAATTAATCAGTTCGCACTTTTTCACAAACACACAAAACATGACATTCAACATGAAGTATTGCTCTATGTTGATAGCACTTGCAATCAAGAGCAGGGAGCTTGCAAGAAACCTCCACGACACAAAACATGCCAAAAAGGTTAGAGAAGAGTAAAAAAGGTTTGGAATGCAGGATATGTAACGAGCAGTGGAAAAATGATTCTTCATTTTGTTCAATAAAAAAAGGCTGACTTTCAGACTTGAATTAGAAAATGGATTAGAAAATGTATAGGGAACTAGAAATGTTAAGTAGGCTACATATCTCTCTTGTGAAATAATGCTCACATGTAAGAAAGCCAATGTGCATTACAAAATACAAAAATTGTCTAGCATTAGGCTTGATAAACAAATATCCTGGAACTAGTCAAATATCAGTTGGCATGGCAAATATAGAATCATGATCAAATTTTCTGGGATAAAGTCCAACTCTACAATAATGCCAGAAGTCACTTCATCACATTATATACTGTTAAAGGTAGAACCTGGGCCCCCATCAGAGAGAGGCAGGGTTATGGGGCCCTTGAAAAAAAGAAGCAGGACACAGGACCCCTGTGTGAGTTTCTAGTATGTGGTGGACATTTACCTCACTTTTACCTCTTGTTTATTCTTCACCTTCAGATTTTATTCAGCTTTTGTTTCTCATTCTGGATTTTCTTAGCTGCTGTTTTAGAGAGTGAGTGTTTCAGCTGTTCTTTGTAGGAGAAGTCTTGTTTACACACAGTGTAAACACACACACTCAGTCACGCAGAGTGGAGAACAATCAGTGTACAGAGGCAGTGTGTGAGTTGTACAGTAGAAGAGTGTGAGTCACTCTCACTCACTCTGCAGTCGGTCCAGCAGCTTTGTTCGGGACATCGTGCCTTTTCCCTCCCACTCTGCTTTAGCTCTCAGGTCTTCTGCATGGCTGCACATCAGGTACCTGCAACACACACACACAGGCATGCACCCACACACACACACACACACACACACACACAAACACACGCACACACACAAACTGTTCCATGCACTGTTGCTGTGAGGCTTTGATCAGGCAGACATGTTTGTGCGTCCTCATTAATGCCTGTGGAGCTGAAAGTGTCAGAGCCTATCACACCCCAGGTCCTGAGGCCTGTGGAGACCTTTCTCTGTCTGCTCCACATATTATGAGAACTCGCTTCCTGTGGGTGTTCATGGTCCTCACAGGTTCTTCCAGCTTTTCTCAGCTGGTCACCTGGTCATCTCTGTTAGGATCAGTCTCTTTTGATTGACTTTTCTATGTCCAATCATACTTTCCCTGTCAGGACACCTTCTCTAAAGTGTCTCGAGAGTGTCCACAGCTGCGTTTCCTTTACACTTGGATTTGCACAAAACCTAAATACTTTGATGAAAAAATGGTCATGGAAACACAAATATTACTAAAACCTACCAAATTTGGGTCAAACTTTTTATACTCCCATGAGAAGATTTTTTTAGAAGTTTGGAAATTTAACTTTGTGGCAAAAGTGCAATGGAAACATCTTTTTTGTAATGGAAACTCCTGCAATGTGTGATTGTACTGTATTAAAAATTCACTTTCACTGGAAATGTCACTTAATTTTGTGAAAAGTATCTTGGAAACACAGCTCATGTCTCTAACATCTCAACAGAAAGATTTTCTTCTCTCCTGCCTATTTTTCTTTGAGTGCGGACCACAGTGTGATGGCCCTCAAGTCCAGGACAGCTCAGACTACATCTGGAGTCAGACAATGGCAACAAAGGCCAGGCCTTACATGTTGGTGGACTTTGATTAATGCTTGAGTTACTTCTTTCAAAGGCAACCTACATTTATTCAATTTAAAGCATGTTTTCCTCTTCATGCATCAGGTGTCTTCTTCAGCATCCAAAGGTTTCACAGCAAACACCAACAGGCAGAGCAGAATGTTGAAATATCAAGGGAACATGGAGGAGAAGACAGTCCTGCTCAGACTGTCAGTCCAGGTTCAGACAGTCAACTTGGACTTAGAGGGATCTTGAGACCTGACCCTCCAGTGTCCACTGGGGGCAGGCTCTAGGATTTAGGTTTGAATAAGTAGAAGCTGAGTTCTCAGCTGCACCTCCTTTGCTTGTTGATACTGTTTAGCCCAACGTGGCACCAAAGATTTGCTTCCTCCTGCCTCTACACACGTGTACAAGTGATGTCACTGAGACAGGTGTGTGTAGGTTAGGATGTGACACAGGTTGGTTTTACACCATCAGGTATTTCATTTTCCAAATCTTTGACAGTGATCACATTTATCCTCAACATGTGACCCTTCTGAAATATGAATCCATGCGGTGGTGTCTTAAGTATGTTGTTCATTTTTTTTGTTTGACGAACCCTGTTACCATGGAAATGCCAACCCTTTCTCATTATGTGTGTGTGTGTATTTGTGTACGTGTGTGTGTGTGTGTGTGTGTGTAAGTATGCGTGCGTGCGTGCATGCGTGCTTTCTTGCGTGTGTGGAGCACACTGACCCGCTCAGGATGTGGATGCGCTCGGTGTTGTACTTGAGTGGAGTGAGTTCAGCCCGGAGGACCTGCAGAGCCTCCAGGACCTTCCCGTCCTCCAGATACTCCAGATACTTCTGCTGCAGCAGCAGGAACTTCATCCTCTACACACAGAGAGCAGCAGGGGGCGTTAGGGCGCACACACACTTAGTCTCTGTCATAAACTCTGTGAAGGTGACCGAGCTCATCACTAGTACAAACTCTGCAAAGCCCCTGTCGGTCCTTTTAGAAGAAGAGTCCCTGTTTCTGACTGGGGTTATGTCCCTTCTGCTGTTGCTCTCCATACAGACTGTTGTTACTCAGCTGTACAGATGTTTGTTACACCATCTCTTCTTTCCCTCTCATAAAGCATGTAATAGAATCTCTTTGTCTTTCAGCCCGTGTTAGGCTTTATTTTGATAAACTTGAGGTTCTTGTTGTCTGCACTCTGTCTTAGTGTAGAAGGACTTCAGCTGCTTTGCCCTAAATGTGGTCAGCACATTGTTGAAACGGGCTCATATGAAGGTCTCATCTGTGAGCTCTGTACATTTGGTTTTGTTTCAAAACGAAGTGACTTACCACGATGGCACTGGGAGAATGCATCAGAGCCTTCAGCTCGTTCAGGTCACTCTCAGCCTGGACAAACAGACAAAGACAAAGAATGAGGCCATAAATCCACATGATTGAAGGCTTTTTTTTGGTGGAAATCCAGAGCACTCACCTTGTCCCACTCCCCCTCCATGACGTGGTTTCTGAACTTGGTGGCTGAGGGGTGCTCCAGCCTGCATCCAGACTCCTGCATCAGAAGGTCCACCGTCTGACTGTAGCAACAACAACAGAGAACAGCCAATCAGCATGCTCATACTCAGTCACCTGGGATGGCCTACAAGGTCCAGCACCATGTGATCAACAAGATATAACAGGTGACTCCAAAGCTCCACTTCAGTTTGGTCTGTTTTTGTACAACACGCATTTTGTGGCATTCTTCTGACCAAAACCAGGACCGGTCCCCAAATGACCTGTGCTGCCCCCCTCTATGGTGCCCTTCTGTTGGGGTACAAGATAAACCAATCTGCCCGCCGGAAGGTGGAGCTAGAAGCACTGCAGTCTGTTGATTGGTCGAAAGAATCTTCCCCTACTGTGTAACAGCAGTAATAAATAACAACACATAACTCTGCCATGTTTCAAGGGACTGTGAAGACTTTCTGTTAACCCTTATCCACCTAACTGGAGCTAGTGCTGGTTTCAGGCCACTGCCTGACTTAGCCCCAGTTCTTTGTGTTTCCACCAACAAAGAACTGGCTCCAGGAGCCAAAACCGGAGCTTAGCAAGCGCCAACTCTTTGCTGGGCCAGAACGAAGCACCAACTACTTCAGGGGCCGGGGCGGGGTTACTATGAGAAACAATCAGCTGTGAAAAAACAGCCATTCTTAAGGCTGGGTTATAATTTCCGCGTGGAAAAAACACACCCAAGCTCCGCATGAGAGAACGCGTGAGACTTTTATACTTTTTTTCCGTCCGCGCACCATCTCTTTGCTTCCATTCCCAAACTGCAGGGGGCGATGAATCGCTAGAACATGTCTATCAGAGCATTTAACTGGAGTAGAAGAAGTCTGCCTTTGTTTACACGCTTTACAACACTATTTTTTCGCCTTTTCCTCCTCTCTGTAGAATGTGACCGCAATGACGTCATCACAAAGTTATCACAGTCATCTCTGTGGGATGAATCAGATAAATGCCTGTATTTTTCGCACTTCTGACACTCGAAACTCCGGGTCGACCTCCATGTTGTCCGCGCGTCTCTGCACAGCAGTTAGAAATTTTCAGAGGTGCGCGACGCGGAAATTTTCCGTGTGAGGGGGACCGCTTGAGGGGGCGTGGGTGTGAAAATTACGTCATTTGTCCGCGTTGGGCGGAGCAGAGCACGCGGACGCGAAAAGCATAAACCAGGCTTTAAAAAGAGGAGCTGCAGGGCGGGTTGTCTGCTGCTCTGTTGGAGTTTCCTCATTTAAAACTTGTAATGCAGGTGAAATTACAGCTGAAATGTCTCTCATAGATCATCTATACCTTCTTTTATTTAACAGAATGAAAAGCTTTGTGTCATTTTTCTTTTAGAATTTAAAATCTTGTTCACAACTTTTCCTCTGCTCACTGCAGTTTTGCTCAGATGAACACACACACACACACACACACACACACACACACACACACACACACACACACAGATGAGTAAAGTCCATACAGCAGACAGCAGGCAAAATAGAGCCACAACCACCACAAGTAATGTAGAAATAAATCTCTGCTTTTTAAACACTGCGGGGCCGTCTGAATGAAGGTAACAACACTGGAAGGGACACTGGACTGTCTGACAGAAAAGGAACAGAAGAGCAGAAGAAAGATAAACAAAGGAGTGATAGGGCACGAGCTAAAGGCTGAAACAGGAGCTAAGAGCTACAATATAAGCTAAAGGCTACACTCAGGCTAAAGGCTAAAACTTGAGCCAAAGGCTGAAACCTGGACAAATGGCTAAAACACAAGCTAACCCATCAGTGGTAATGTTGATTCCTGTCCACATGGAGCAGTTATTCTGCAGTGATCTGTTCAAACCTGAGAGTCTATCAATAAAATAAAGAGCCAGGTTACATTTGGTCTGCTTGGTGAGGTTGGAGTTGGTAGATGAGCACTGGTAGGACACAACCAGGATTCATTGATGTTACACGTTACCAGTACAAAGCACCAAAGCTTAATTTAGCCAGCTACTAAACTACGCTAAAAAGTTACAAAGTTTACCTGTTCACGTTCCAAACAACAGTGCTACATAAATGATGAATGCATTACGTCGTCACAATGTATTTGGTGAAAAGTTGTCCCAAGAAAGACAGTAGGACCTTGTGTGTGACATGTTCACTTTCCAAAACAATACATCATGACAGTTTGCACTTGTCCAGCCAAAGGGAGCTGCTGCAATCCACTTCAAACTGATTCTCCTTACAGTCCCTCAAAATCTGTAGTTGATTTCATGATGATAGTTTTATTTGGAAAATGGCATCAAAAATGGAATTTTACTACATTGTGTTTTTCTTCTTTGTTGGATTTATTAGCGGGACGCTGCTATGCTGTTACACTATTATGTAGCTGACGCGCTATCAGCATCTGAGTAACAGTACCCCTACCGAGAAGAGCACAGGAAACAAACAGAATCAGGCTTTACCAGACAGACTTGTATCAAACTTTACTTATTTGAGGCAGACTGCTTAACAGAAATAAAGGAAAAAGGTATTTTCTGACCAAACATGAATTTAATTATAATATTCAGCTGCCACAACACAGAGTCAAAACTGAGACCAGACTGGGACCATTGTTTGCAGCTTCCTAATGTGAGGTATATTCCGAATAAAACATACAATAAATTTAACAACGGGTCAGAAAAACACCATGTTCAGGGCTGAGTGTGATAATAAACACAGCTAACTGTGTTCAACAAGGATCACTGTAAGGACACCGGTTTAAAAAACAGGACTGACTCATCACACAGTCCCACACAGGACTGTGAAAACTAGTTTGGGTGTGTGTGTGTGTGTGTGTGTGTGTGTGTGTGTGTGAGTGCATGCGTTGTCACCAGCAGGCCCGATTCACCTGTCAGGCCTGCTGGTGATACTCCACACACTTCTGTTTGACAACCTGTGAGGGAGTGTCCCCACTGCTCAGAGAGGCACTGACTCCTTCTTAAAGTTCCTCCATGAATCCTACAATTAGTCCAAGCATGAGGTGCTTACACAGCTGCTGTCATGCTGAATACAGAAACCTAGAAGAATTTTGACAGACTGGTCCTCACTAAGCTCTGAAACAGGTGTAAGATTTGTTAAAAAAACAGAAAAGATAAAATCTGTATTTAAATACACCAGCTGGTTGATTGGTGCCTTTCTCTAATAAAAAAACAAAAAACAACCAATCAGAATTTATTGAAAGAGGGCACTTAAGGAGACCAACAGATGTGGTGATGGGCCCCCTTGGCCCCCACACTGTGCAGCCCCTGTGAAAGAGTACACAACGTTAAATCTGCTGGTTTTGGTTCCCCAGAGGACACCATGGTCCCCCTCTGACAGCAGACCGGGCTGTCCTGACCCAGCTCGGCCTGGTTCGGCCTGGTTCGGCGGCTGGCACCGAGACTTACTTGAGCCCCAGGTCGTGTAGATGTTGTCCTATGAGCCGGATCACGTCCTCCTCGGACTGGGACAGCCGCTTCTTCTTCTTCAGGCCCGGGCTGGCCTCCGCCGGGCCGCCGCTGCTGTTGTTGGACCCGGACTGGACCGGGACTCCGTTGTTGTTGACCGAGTTGCCGTTGTTGGAGACTGGCAGCAGCCCGTTGGAGTGAGCTGCCCCGGCGGCGGAGGAGGATGAAGACTCTCCGTTCTGAGCTCCGTTCCGACAGGACAGCTCCGAGTCCCGGTCCCGGTCCTGTCCGGCCCCGTTAGCCTGCATGTTCCCGGGCTAGAACAGGGTCCAGATGTGTGTTAAAGCGGATGACACTGCGGAGGAATCGAGCGCTCCGTTACAGACACCGACAGGCCCACTGACCCAGATGCAGCCCCGCACTGCTCCGTTCCCCCTGCGACCGAGCCCGGCGGTGTGTCAGACGGAGGTGACCCGCTTGTGAGGCCGGAGGACGGAAGGAGGGATCCCAGACTCAGCGGGCCCGCTTCATGGTGCGGATGTGGCTGGTTGTGGTCGCTGTCAGGTGAACAGGTCGGTACAGCTTGTTATTGTTGCTCTCAGACAGCTGCAGCTCTGTTATGGACTGACGCAATGACGTCAGCGGAAATTCCTTCACGTATTTGTACGTGAGCTGCGTCACCAGCAGGGAGCGCTGCAGCAGGCATCTGAAGGATTTGGTGACCAAACTGTAAGACCATGTACAGTCCTACTGACATCAGTTTATCATGAGCTTTATTTAAAGTGTAACATCAAACTGGCATTAAAGGAAACAAAGTTCTTCATTTAAATCTTTAACTTTATCATTATTAATTTATCCCCTGATGTGCTTACACAGAACATATATTGTACCACCAGATGCTCTCATTAGGGGTTGTAGAGAATAGTATTGGTGTAAAATTGTGTTTAAAACAAATAAAACTGTTGTTTAAAATCATCAGCCTGTCTCTGTGGGGTTATCAACACCTTCACCATCAACAAGTAGCTCTTAAACAAGTTTAATTCTTTTCCCAATCTAGGTAAGCCTACACTCATGGTCGTAGCTGACAGGTGGATGAGTCTCTCCTGATTAAAATGAGCAACAGGTGTGGTTAAGAACACATCGGCCCATCCATCCGGCCAGTGATGCAGGCGGAGAAGGACCTTTTCTTTTTCTTTTTTTTAATAATATCTATATTGTTTAGGGTTTTTTTGAGTAAGATCTTTTTTTCTTTTTTTCAACGTTCCAGTGTTGGTGTTGTATCAATAAAGAAATTATTCCAAGCAAACTGTTTGGCTTTGTATTTTTTGTGCTCAGGTATTTTTTCTTTTTTATCTGTGCTTTTCATCTTAATACAACCTGTGGAAATTATCAATACCAACACTAAAAGTCAACCAACAAATTAAATGACTACATTTATAATATTTGGGTGCAGGATGATTAAAATATGTCACAGGTGTATAAAAACCTCTGGATAGCTGCAGAGAATAAGTTGCTATAGCAACTTGTCCTGGATAAACTTGACCTGCTTTCATGCAACCTACTAGAAGCTAAGTTTATCCAGAATAACCAATATTTCCAGGCTTATTCCCTTATCCTTGTTTTGTGCAACACCCTCTCAGTCAGGTCCCTTGAGTTTCCATCCAGGTATGGTGTTTCATCTTTAACCCCTGTCACTTGTGTGGTTGTGGGCTCTGAGCGTAATGGTGAATATTTTTCCCTTGACACAATGTGTCTATCTCCTGAAGTGTAAATACTGATATTTTTCCACTAACCTTTGATTCGTCACATAGAGTAAGAACAATGCTCCCTCCAACCACCGTGTGCACTGTGCCAGGTAAGATGCCATGAATATTTACAGATACAGTTCTGGTTATGCTTACTCCCACTCTCTTCTACTCCCAGAGGTCCACTCAGCATTTTGGTGTGTGCTGTGGCTTGTGTGGCTCCCTGGACCCCAGGGTCCCCCCTCAGGTGCCTATCTCATCCAGGTATCGTTTCTTGTATTTTCCCCCTTCCATCTGTGCGTGCCTGTGTGCGGCCTGGGCGTATTTCTTTATCTGTTACTTTTGTAACACTGAGTCTCAGGCTGCTGTGTTGGCAGCTTTCTGTTCGGCAAGTGTCAGGTTAATTTAAATAGTAATTTATATCTATTCGCAGATATAGGGGGGGCTGTTATTTTTGTGTGTGTGCTGTTCTTCACCCAGGTGAGTGTGTTATAGCACTCCCTGCTCTTTCCCCTGTGTGTAATCTGCCCTGCACTTTGTGGTGGCCTCAGCTCACCCTTCATTTATTTATTTAGTTATTTTGTACTTCATCTAACCTGGTTAGTAAATTTAAAGTTGGGGTACATCATAGTTTTTAAACAATCTGTACATTTGTATAAGGCCTGTTGTAAATGTTGAAAAAAGAAAATACAATTTGACCATTAAAATTTGTATATGAAAGGATGTAACTTTGTCATTTTCAGAGCTGGTCCAAGGTTTTTGGGTCTTGAATATTTTGTTCCATTGTTTTGTGTGATCAGCTGAGAGACAGACTATTTTACTTTCAGTCGTTGTTTGCAATAACTTGGTAACTCTATTTTTTTCGTCTCACTCTCATTTCTTCTTCTGCATTTTGAAAGTCTATTCAAAACCTTTTTATAATCCAACTGTGCAAAATGTAAATGTGTGCAGTTTTTACAACTGGTCTTAAGATATTTGATATTTTACCATTAATCCTAGATTTATCCGTGATTTAACCCTCTCTGCTCTGTGCACGGGCTGCACACTAATGCAACGGGTAGCGCTGCAGCCTCACAGCAAGAAGGTCACTGATTCGATTCCCCGTTCAGGCATGGTTGGCCTTTCTGTGTGGAGTTTGCATGTTCTCCCCGTGCATGCGTGGGTTCTCTCCGGGTACTCCAGCTTCCTCTCACAGACCAAAAACATGCCCACGTTAGGTTAATTGATCATTCTAAACTGGCCGTAGGTGTGAGTGTGTGCGTGAATGGTTGTTTATCTCTATGTCAGCCCTGTGATGGACTTGAGACCAGTCCAGAGTGTACCCTGCCTCTCGACCAATGACAGCTGGGATAGGCTCCAGCCACCAGTGACCCTGAACAGGACAGATGGTCAGGAAAATGGATGGATGGATGCTCTGTGCACCTCTTCGAATGAACTCGCCAGAGGTTTCTGTTGGTGTTACAGCTCTCAGATGCTCTTGTTCTGACTTTGTAATACTCAATGAAGCAAGCACAGATGTCCTCCTGTCCCCACCTTTGGAACAACTCCCATGAGTTCAAGTAAACACAGGACAATCCTCAAACTGTGATTGGTCATTTGCTTTTTATTGGCCCGACTTGTTTCAAATGAACAGTTAGGGCAGGAGGTCAACAGGCCTGAGGTTTTTCCACACCCCAAATGAGCTAACGTAAAGATTCATTGGTAACATGAATAGCAGAGGCTTATCATTAGGGAAGTGTTGGATGTTTTACAGTACAGCTTTGTGCTGTATCCTGGCAACACAGCTGGTGTGAGTCTAGACAGTATCATCCACAGTCGTACTGACAGTTTCCACTCATGTGGATATTCCCTAGCTGTACCTGTCTTTAAATTCTGATGATTTTAATCTCTTAATACACTGAACACCTGCAACAGGATCAAACATGTTGGATGTCTCAGACGTTCCTGTAGCTGAATGTAGACCAGACTGTGGTGATGATTGTCTGTCCTGTTTCAGCAGGAACGATCACACATTTAGACTCTGTCACAAAATATCATTGCCAGGTGTAAAACTTGAGGTTTCCTCTATGATGAGAGGGGCAGTCTTGTTTTTTTTTTTCAGCTGAGGAAAATATTCAAAATGAAGATCAGTGTGCTCTGACAGAGACATTACCTGAGCATGTTTTTATCATCTAAATGCTGCTATGATTCCTTTTTCTTTCCTTTTTTAAAGTGTGTTGTACATGTAGTTCATTTTCATTGTTCGTATTGATATAAACTATAAACTTCTATAAACCTGGGATGTCTCTTTAAGATGCTGTGGTTTTAGCTTATGGAGCAGAAATGATGACACACACACCTGCTGGAGTTTTTTTAATCAAGTGTCTTTATGATGACAAATAACTGAAATAAAGAGGGCACACTGACTGAGAAAATCTTCAAAACCAGGACTGAGTAGACCTGAATCTACAAGAGGTCTTCATCAGTCCACTAAAACTGAGACAAGGGATCAAATGAACAACAACCAGAAGCACAAACTGGACCATGCCCAACCATCACCTTTCATATGGCATGTATCAGTCCACTTGTGGGATCTTAGCTCTGGAGGGTCTGTTCAGACCAGAACCAGAACTATGAAACATATAACAAGTGCTTTTTTCCAAGCCTGAGATTCAGTAAAATACATACCAGGACCCAGCAGAGGTCCAAACCCCTCCTCTTCCTCCGTGGTTGGCACTTACACATGTAAGAAATCACATCTCGTCTAATCTCTGTGGATCTATTCACATTCTGAGTCCTCCTCAAACAACACTGGACCCTGACTTTATTAATAAAAACAGGAGTTAAAGAGGGAAGGGGTAGTCCAAGGCCTGCTTTAGAGGGGAGAGGGTTGGGTTTGTGAGGAACAAACTATTGCACTTTGAACCTGTTCCACACAGACACTAGTGGGTTTACAATCAGCACAGGACACAGGTAGAGGACCCCCTCCCTCCAAACAGCCAGAGAATACAGGACACCAGCTTCCTGCTCTGAGCATCACTGAGGTCGCTCTGTCAGAAGCTCCTCCCACACCTTCTTCAGGTGTGACCTCACTGAGACACAGAGGCGGCTGCAGACTCTGCATGTGTGTTCAACACCTCTAATACAACATGTCAGAACCAAGAGCACGGGACCAGTGGACGAGGCCCGAGAGCTGCAGGGACGTCTCCTACAGCCACCGTCACATGATAAGGAGTTCAAATCTAAAGAAGAATCAGAATCAGACACGTCAGGAGGTTTGAACACCAGGAGGAGACACAGTCCACCCTGACTCTGTCTCCTCCTCTGTGCTCCTCTGGAGAAATAATACCCTCTCTTTCACATCCCATTCTTATGTCACATCCATGCTCTCTTCAGATGGAGCAGCTCCAGGAACATTTCAGTTCATTACAGCATTTCGATCAGCTGATCAGTGTCTTCAATCAACTTTAGTTATGTACCACTCACCACTGTCATAGTCAGACATTTATTTGTTTTTGAAACGCAACTGCTGTCCCCCTTCTGACAGTTTCAGACACAAAAAGCTCAGAACTTTGTGAAACACGCAGGTGAAATGAGGTAAAAACTGTTCACAGGCACACAAAACCCGAAGAAATTTTCAAACAGCTGATAGGAAAATTCAGTGTTTGATAGGGTGAGATGACGACAGCTACATCATGTGAAGGGCGATAAAATGGAAGAAAGCGATGAGAGATTGAAGAGAAGAACACGATGTCGGCACATTGTCTGTTTCCATTGATAAGAGTGTAAAAATTGTCCCCGTGGAGTCCCTCTGCTGCTTCATCCTCCATCGTGCTGCAAACATCGCACTGTGACCAATTCTGATGTCAGCTGTAAAACTTTTCAGGGCTGACGGAGAGAGAAGCTTGAGTCAGGCTGTGTGTTCTAACAATCTTTAAAAGTGGGAACAAAGTGGACTGCTCCTCTGACAGCAGCAGTGTAGAGGCATCCTCCTGCCTGTAGGGGGAGCTGTGGGACCCTTCATGGTAAGAAAATATGACAATCTGCTGTGAGAGGCACTTCCATTCATCCATCCACCATCAGTGTGAAAAATACTCTACCACCTAAAACACACACTCACTTAAGCTCACACAGGCAGTGTGTGCTCCCTCTTCAGCGCAGAGACTTGATCTGGGGTCAGACTCAATATGAACTCATACGTCACACACTATGAGAGGGACACACACCCGACACGTGGGGTCAGGAGTCAGGTCAGAGTGTGTGTCTCATGCTGGGCTCTGGTTGGTCCACACTCAAACTCCACAGAGTCATCGGTGTCATGGAGACAAACACAAATATCCAGGTCTGACAGCAGGTGTCCAGAGTCCAGTGAGCTAACGTGTGAGTGTATTTGTGAAAGTGTGTGTGATGTCATATGCTAATCTAAATGCCATCAGTTTTAATAAGGCAGAGATCTAAAGGGGTGTGGAGGTTCAGACTGAGAGCAGAGTGAGAAACTGACGGGGGGCGGGGGCTCTATTTTCATGACATAGGCACAAAAACCTATTACCCCACTGTGTCAGACACTTCAATTTGATTGGTTGAGACCATATAATGGGGGTTAGAACACCCTGACTGACAGCTCTGTCGACCAATGAGGCTCCTGCAGCAGATTCACAGATGTGGATTCATGATGGATTTTTTTCATTCAGCAGCAGGAGCATTTCAGTTTGAGACCTGATACACCCCCACCAGCCCATCACTTCATCACTCATGCATATCTTTGTGTGTGTGTGCCTGTGTGTGTGCCTGTGTGTGTGTCTGTGTGTGTGTGTGTTTGTGTGCTCCCTAGCTGTCCACCACTTGGTGTGGCAGTGTGACAGAGGAGCCGTTGATGAATGACCCCTGCTTGTCTCGTCCCTTCAGGAAGTACGTCAGCAGCTCTCCTTTCCCCTTCACAAAGATCGGCCCCCTCCTCACGAAGCGGAAACCGTACTCCTTCAGGATGTTGTAGGTGTCCTCCACCACCTGGGGGCACACACACACACACACACACACAAAAGGATTCCAGGTTGTCAGATCTTTGCTCACAGCTTTTCTAACCTCTTTGTGTAAAGATGTTTAAGCGTCTGCCTCTGCTCGTTCTCTGTTTCTGTTTCACATCTCAGCATCTCTCAGAGAGCTCGTCTGTAAGTCTGATCAGATCAGTGTTTATCAACCTTGGGGTCAAGAATTCAAATGGGGGTGCCTGAAATGTCCAGAAATGACTGAACTAAGTATTATTCTTTGTCAAATGAAAACACTACACACACACAATCCTAAAGAACTACACTTTCAATTTCTGGAATCTAAATCTAGTTCTAATATAATGCAGCATATAAAACTTTCTGAGCTGCAGCATCTTTATTGATGGTCACAGTCATGAGACTGCACAGTTACCACTCCCTGAATTCACTTGCTTCAACCTGTAGAAACACAAACTTACAGTCAGTAGAAAAAAAAGAAAACAAATGGAGAGATTTCTTCACCTGCCTGGCCTCATAAAGACTGTCCCAAGAGGAACTCAAACACTGTGATGCCATCTTAGGGCCACATGAAGAAATTAAAAATTTGAAATTTTCAAGAAACAAAACTTGAAGTTTACAAGCTTGAAAATCAAAAGGATTGCCCCCCCCCTCAACACATAGCGTCATATTTGAGACCAGTGGTGTACACAGAGGGGGACAGAAGGGCAGTTGATGAAAAAACATGCTCTACAGCTTCCTCTTTGGGGACAAAAAGTGCGCTCAGGTGCCCTCTTTAGAGCCAAACCAGACGCTGACGTACCTTCCTGGTTGGCCAATCACGCTAATCTACCGTCTGGTTAAAACATGATCAACTGAGCTCCTGGGAGCAAAAACACACACTACAGATAGTTCTAGAAAGAAAATGTTTTGGGGGCGCCCGGGTCACTCATTTTGTTGATGGAGTCCAGCGGTCGTGTACCTGTATGTTTCCCATCACCCCCGTGGACTCCATGCGACTCGCCACATTCACAGTGTTTCCCCAGATGTCATAGTGAGGTTTCCTCGCACCGATCACTCCTGCTAACACTCCACCTTTATTCAGACCTGCAGGAAACACACAGGTCATGTCAGATAGACACTCACACACACATACACATACACACACACAAACATATATACACTCACATACACACACACACACACACACACACACACACACACACACAAACACACAAACACGCACTCTGTGTGTAAGATCAGGGTTAGACATGGATCTGGGTTTTACTAAGCACCCATCCATGGTGAGGTCTAACACTAATCGTACACAAACTTCAGCAAAACAGCAAACACACACAAATACGATTTATACCAAAAGGATTCACAGCTCTTCAGTTTTTACACATTACAGCCTCAAAACAAAATGGAATTAATTCATTTTTCCACAAAAAGTTACACACAACATCCCATAATGATAACTTAATTTGTTTTAAGTTCGGCAAATTTGTTCAAAAAAACTCCCAAAAAACTAAGACATCACATGCACTTAAGTATTCACAGCCTTTGCCACGAAGCTTTAAACTGTGCTCAGGTTCATCCTGTTTCCTCTAAAGTGTGGGGGAGGGTCCAGAAACATTTCTGCTTCTCTGAAGGTCCCAATGAGCTCGGTGGCCTCCATCATCTGTAAACAGAAGAAGTTCAGAACCAGCAGAAACTCTTCCAGGGCTGTTCCCTGTCTAAACTGAGCCGTCAGAGGAGAAGGGTCTTAAGCCTGGTTTAGCATGATGCGTCGATGAGGTGCAGATGAATGATATCATTCTAGCAGTCTCTCCAGAGCTCTGAGTGTCTTAGTGCGAGAACAGACATTTATTTGATTTATCACACAGGGATCACCATTATAACTGTGTGATGACCATTCCACGTGGTCACACTCAGCAGAGAAGAGGAATGGGTGAAAAAATAATTCTAATAAAAGCCACACGTGTTCTCTCCTGCCGATCTCATTCATTCATATCCATTTTTTTGACCACCTATTTGGTGTGGGGTCGACAGGCTGGAGCCTATCCCGGCTGGCTTTGAGTGAGAGATGGGGGTACACTGGGCTGGCCGCCAGTCAATCATAGGGCTGACACACTCACATAGCTTTGGACGGCTGCTAAGGAGATGTTCTAAAGAGCCTTTCCCAGAGCACAGGGGGCAGGAAGGTGACTCGCTCTTCCCCCACACATGGAGGTAAGCTGGGCTCAGGAGGGCATCATACACTGCCTACACAAGGAACCGGACTCAGTGAAAGTCTGCCTGCATGATGTTTGACCAGGTGACTTTGCGCTGCAACATGCTCTCCCACCTTATCCAAGCTCTCTACTGCCGGAGTCCAACAGCCCCGCTCACTCACTCCTCCTGCTCACCCACACAAACCTCCTGGAGTAGATGCTGTCTCTCCTTGCCCTGAGCCTGACTGACCTGGGTCTTTGGGAAGTAACCTAGGCCAGCTCTTCCTGTTGCCAGGACCCCTACCATGCACTGCAAAAACAGAAATCTAAGCAAGTCATTCTGTCTTATTTGTAGCAAAAATTGTCTTATTGTTCTTAATTTGAGCCACATTCACCAGACCAGGTCATAAAAATGTCTTATTTCAAGTTTTTTTAAGACAAAAATGAGATGTAAATTGCTTGTAACAAGTCAAAAAAATCTGCCAATGGGATAAGACGAATTCGCCCGGGAAGTTCCTTGAAATTAGAAAGATGTCTTATAACAAGAATCTTTTATGTTATCCGATTGGCAGATTTTTTTTTACTTGTTACAAACAATTGATGCCTCATTTTTGTCTTTAAAAACTTGAAACGAGACATTTTCATGACTTTGTCTAGTAAATGTGGCTCAAATCAAGAATAGTAAGACAAATTTGACTAAAAATAAGACATAATGACTTGCTTAGATTTCAGTTTTTGCAGTGTGGGCAGCAGACGCCTGGAAGCCCAGGACACACACTCAGAAACCTGGGGTTGTGCCTGCTATGAAAATATGCAACGCTTAAAAACTTTTTAAAGTTATAATTGTGGGTTTTTTTTTTTTTTTTCAAAATTTTGAGGGACAAAAAGAAAGTGTTCTTTTCCGAACAAAGCTGGCACATATGGTAAAAAAAAAAGTGAAGAACTGTGAATACTTCATGGATGAACAGTAACTATACGACTGTGACTCACCGATGCGTAGCATGAAGTTGTTGAAGGACTGGTAGTTGATGTTCATTAGTGTGACCTTCATGGCCAGAGCAAAGTCTGCAAGGTCAGCTAGGTGCTGCCAGCGCTCCCTGTCCGACTGCTCGTCCTTCTGAAAGACACCAAATACACTGATATCAGACTACAGATCAGGAAACTTCAGGTCAGTAAACTGTACTTTCGACAACCAGAGGACTGTAAACTACAGGCTGAACCGGTACAAGAGAGAGAGAGACACACACACACACACACAGATCACATGACATGCTGACCTTCATGCAGCTGTATCCATTGCTGACGTCTGCAGTGACTCCTGAAGCTGCCATGTAGGTGCTGCCAATTGTCTTTATCTTGGTGATGCAGCGAAACTGAGGCTCATCCAGCAGCTGCGAGAGACAAGGGTCAAAGGTCACAGAGAGCAACTCAACTCAACTCAAATATTTCACCCCAAGCTTTCTATAAAGGGACTGTGAGGACTTTCTAAGCAATACTGAAAAAATATCACTTCCAGATATATGCCTGACCATAATAACAAAAATAACAACTTTTAAATGAGATTATCAGCACTAAAATATCTTATTTTAAATGCTGTTTCTCAGCTTGTCCATTGGGTCAGACTGGATCAGATTGATTTACAGCGTGTTGAAGTCTTTCTAACAACACCGCACCGCCTGACCAAGTTTAGTAGTTCTGGAGTTGGTAGATGAGCACTGGTAGGACATAACCAGGATTCACCAACGTGATGGATATGCCTCAGGCTATTGAATAGCACTAAATGTAGTATTGTAACCATTAAAAAGTTGTCCTCTCAAGAAAAGTAGAGTTAAAAAGAAGATTTGAGAGGGCGCTTAATCATAAGAAGTGAGTGGATGTCTTTTACAGCACCAGCAAAATCTATCCAATCAATGCATTTTGGACCTAGTGGGAAAAATACTCTAAGTCACTTTACCACATTATAAGCGGATGAATTCCTCCCAAAAGGCCAAAAAAATCAGAAAATTCTGCTGGAGGGGGTGTAAACTTTTAGGCACAACTGTATGTAGTTGTTAAAGGGAAAATTGATAATAACTTTGTTACTCTGGTTAATGTTTATGTGCCACCTTATAGTGACAAGTCTTATGTTAAGCTATTGTTTGAGATTATAGCTTCGGAAAATGAGGGAACACTCATTTGTGCAGGAGATTTCAATCTCATCCTAAACACTGAGCTTGATACAACCAATAGTAAGAAATATAAAACTCCTCTCTCCAGTCTTGTCTGTGCCTCTTTAACAGAACTTGAGGTGTTTGATGTATGGAGGGAACTTCATACCTTAGAAAGAGACTACACACACTTTTCTGCATCTCATTCGGTCCACTCTAGAGTAGACTACTTTTTTATGAATACAATTGATGGACATAGAATTAAAGATTGCAGTATTGGTGTGACTGACCTATCAGATCACAGTATAATGTACCTTAATGTCAATCTAAACATCAGAAAAAAGAATTCTCGTGTGGCCATGTTGAGTAATTAGAAATAAAAGATGAAATTAGAAAAGAAATTATACACTGTGTTTGTGTGAACAAAGATAGCCCTGTGAACTGAAATATTATTGGATACCGTAAAAGCAGTTATGAGGGATGGAGTAATATCAAGAACGGCACACCCAAAAAAAAATCAAAGATCAGAACTACAAGGGCTGGTCAAAAAATTAAGAGCACTTGAACAACAACATAAAAACAACAAAGATAAGGAAACTCCACAAAATATATCAAGAATAAAAAAAGAACTGGAGGAAAGTCTTACTCATAAAGTTGAGAAAAAACTGAGGTTCACCAAACAAACTAATTATGAATCAGGATCAAGGGCCACTAAATATTTAGCAAGACGTCTTAAAACACAACAAGCATGTTGTGGTGATCTCTCTCACCACAGTCTGGTCTCGCCCCCGGTCTCCCCTACTGAGCAGGCTGCACTCACTCTCCCTCCCTCACTTCTCCACACCTGCACCTGATTCCCCTTCACACCTGCCTGCAACCACCAGCACTCTGAGCACGCTCTGAAGGACTGCTGCAGCAGAGGACAGGCGCCAGAGTATTCCCACTCGTCTAGTGGTAACACGGCCGACTACTCAGTCTTCTTTGCAAGTATTTTTTGGTGTTACATGTCCGATTGTTTGACTAAACTTCTGTGTCTGCTCCTCTCTCCTCCAGTGCCTCCACCTGCTTCCTGCTTCTCTGCCCTGTCACTTCCACGTTGCCAAAAGCTCTCACTGGACCTCACTGCTCTCTTTCACCCTCTGATTCTGGATTGCACCCCTCACACCAGCACCAATAAACCTATTGTTAAACGTCCTCGCTGTCTCCTGTCTGCTCTTGGGTCCTGCCTCAAATCCTGGTTCTAAACCATGAATTAACTCCTGTTCTGCTTGACTCCTTTAATCAAACGCTCGATGAGGGAAAGCTTCCTCCATCATGGAAAGAAGACATCATTTCTGTCATTCCGAGGGACGGCAAAGATAGAGAATACCATGAATCATATAAGCCCATCTCCATTCTAAATGTCCATTACAAGATTTTTACTTCAATCATCGCCAGGAGGTTTGAAGGCTTCATGTCAGGTTGAATAGATGAGGATCAATGGTGTTTTATTAAAGGCAGACAGACCCAGGATAATATTAGGCATACTCTACAGACAGAAAGTTTGCCAGCCCTAAGATTGCTGTTCTCCTTGCTATCTGTTTTACTCGTCTTATGTCTCATGGCTTGCTGCCAGATTCCTTGCTGTCCGTCACTTTGGTGCCTGTTATCAAGGATAAAGCTGGTAAGGTTGGGAGTTTACATAACTATCACCCTGTTGCTTTAGCCAGTGTGGTTTCCAAAGTCCTCGAGAACTTGATTCTAGGACGAATATCAAGTTATACTGGTTCCAAAGAAAACCAGTTCGGATTTAAGTCCAGCCATGGTACAGATCTTTGTATTTACGCCTTGAAAGAAGCTGTTGAGGGTTACAGGAGGAAAAACTCTTCAGTCTTGATAAGATTTGTTGATGCCTCCAAGGCCTATGATTGGGTCGATCACAGAAAGTTGTTTATGAAGCTCACAGAAAAAGGAGTTCCTGACTATATAGTAAGGCTTCTGGCATACTGGTACGCAAACCAGAGTATGCAAGTGAAGTGTGGAGGTAAAATGTCCTCCTCCTTTGGAGTGAGCAATGGTGTGCGGCAGGGAGGGCTGCTGTCTCCTGCACTCTTCAATCTGTACATGAGTGACTTATCTAAACAACTGAATGAGTGTAAAACTGGTTGTGTGTTTGGTAACACTCTAATCAATCACCTTATGTATGCAGATGATCTGGCAATATTTTCTCCTGGCAGCGCTGGATTTCAGCAGCTGCTTAATGTGTGTTCTGATTATGGGCTGGCATAGGATGTGCAACACAATGCTGCAAAGAGGACTGTTTTAATATGTAGAACAAAAGGGGACAAGGACCTTAACTTTCCTGATTTTTACCTGTCAGGTCAGGTGCTTGGTGTGAGCACCAAAGTAAAGTATCTAGGTCACTACATCACAGAAAAACAGGGGATACCTGCAGCCTTAGTTAGTCTCGACGCAAAAAAGGCTTTTGATTGCATAAGCTGGAGGTTGTTTTTTTACCAGGTTTTAAAGAGGTTTGGCTTATTTATATATAATATTTATTGAGCCACTGGCACAGGGGATCAGACAGAGTAACACTCTAGAAGGGACTAATATTGCAGAGCAGGAACATATTATAGAGCTTTTTGCGGACAATGTTGTTGTTACTCTTCAAGACCCAGACAGAACTTTTCCTAACCTTATGAAAATTCTCAAAGATTTTGGGCAGCTCTCGGGTTATAAATTTAATTTATAGATTTGTAGGACAGAAGATGTGATGATTATTAAATATAATGACTGAAAATCACAGATAAAGTGTGAATAAAAATGAAGATCCAATCTCTATTAATTTTCCAAAAAGAATCCACGAATCGTGTCACCATGACAGTTTAGGTGAGTCCTCAGGCCATGGGAGTCGCTGTACTCACTTTCACAAATGGTTAATACTCACAGTCCCTTTAAAGTAAGAGAGTAAGTGATACAATAAAAGGGAGATAATAAGTTGCGCCACATTATTGAAGAAACTCACGCTGTCAAAGTCAGAGATGATCTCATTGAGGAAGCGCAGACACTCGATCCCTCCGTTGTTGATGCTCTCCTCAGTGTAGAAGTCCGAGAAGTTTGGGATGGAGGCAAACATGACTCCGATCTCATCGTAGGACTGACTGTACAGCTCCTGAAGCAGGAAGATCACAAACAACATCCTGAGAAAGATTCAACCAGACAGCTCTGGTTAACTTTACTTGGCTCGCACCTCGCACTCTCACCCTCAGCCGGGGGGAGGATTAACCCCAAACAAAACCCCCCACCCCCCACCGTATATAGATACAAACACTACGTATCTATAGTTCCAGGCCCTCTGATCTGTGTGAACTACAGATTCTCATGCTGAGATGGCAGCTGTGACTCAGGTGACTGCAGAGGCCTCACCTCGTCCCTTTTCTTGGAGCCCAGGAAGTGTCGAGCCACATGCTCAGGTAACATGTTGGTCACCAGAGCTTCATTCCAGCGTCTCATCTCATAAACTTTCTCCTTCTGCTCATGGACCTCGATCTTCCACAGAAACAGGGTGCGAGCTAGTTTTTCCACCTGCAGGAGCAACAAGCAGCAACCCACCAATGGTGGCTCATCTTACTGTCAATAATGCACCCTTCATAAAGCTGCACATGCTCTCTAACACTCTAAAGGACACACACACACACACGCACGCACACACACACACACACACACACACACACACACACACACACACACACACACACACTGTGACTTACATGTCTGGAGAAATAGTAGAAGCTGACCATCATGATGACGATCATCACTGACATGGTGAACTTGGAGGGAACCAGAGACGACCTGAGAAGAGAGAAACCAGATCAGCTGACCCTCACAGAGGTGAACACCACTCAGACTCAACATTAGGTCTTACCTGTGCCTCAGTCTTACCTGTAGTCCTGGAAGCGGGCCGAGTCATAGCTGTCAAAGATGTCCCTCCAGCTGTAGATGTTCACGATGCCCGTTGCCACGGTGATGAGCAGCATCAGCGTGAGCTTGACCATGTGACTGACCTGAACCAGCATGGTGGTGGCCATCAGAGCCAGCACAGCCATGTAGCTGTAGTATTTAGGGTTGTCAAGGCAACCGTCAGGGCCAGACCAGGAGGAGGGGGGGGAGGAGGAGGACGGGGCCATGGTGGGACTGTCTGAGGTTTGGACTTTAGGTACACAGCTCAGCTGGAGAGGAGAGAGATGGATCAGGACTGTGACATGTGGACCTGGACGTCCACAGTTTAAATCCCTTTAAGTTCAGGACAGAAACAATATCTATGAACACTAAACAGTGAAGTACACTCAGAAATGAGACTGTGGTAAGGTAAAACCTTCTCGTCTTCATTATCAAGTGTGTGAATGGCCGCATTCAGAAATACGAGAAATGGTTTTTGAACAACTCTGGACAGTCTCTGAGGATCAAACAGAGGACCATGGGTAGCTGCTTTCCAACTCACTCCAGCTATAAACCCAAGAAAAGCTGCGCTGGTTAGAACGGAGGCACCCTGTCAAATTCAAAGCCCCTGGAAGTTGACTGATGACAGGACCGGGTACATTTAGGACAGTGTCTGGGTCTGAAACCTGGATCATGGTCAGTTAGTGCCCCTGTGGTTCACGTATTGGCTTTAGTTAGGGGGATGACTGGGTCATCCCTCCTCGTGTTCAGGTTAAGGTTTCTAAAACATGGCGACCTGTAGGACTCCATAGTGTGTCCTTCATTGAATTTACTGTAGTCTGTATCTACAATTTGTTTTTCAATGTTAACAGTCGAAAAAAGACTATGCAGACAAAATGCACCTGCTTCTCCTACTTTAGTGTTAGCAAATGTGTTTAAAACACCAACAATTGCTGCTTTTGTCCAAAGAGACTTTTGGTTACAAGTTTGAACTCGAGGCACTTCTTCAGCTCAGAGGGATCAGCTGACTATGGTCATTATGATCATTAAATACATAATGTTGCTACTTTGTTATTGTGTGCATTAATTGCAATGTCTGTAATTGTGAGACCTGACTCATTCTCTAATCTTCATGTTGGGTCTTTAGCTGGTCTTGTTGGTGTTTGGAAAGCATCTTGAGATGATGTTTGTTGTGATTTGGTTTTGACTGACCGAGGTTACCAGCTGTTTTACACAGATCAGATACAGAGTGAAGCCTTTTATAGGGTCTGATGATGAAAGCTTCGAACTGACTCTACACCAGTCTGCCAATAGAAAATAGTCAGGTCCAGCCTATAGGAGGCAGTCTCCATGCTCATCTTTGACACAATTTGACAATTTTCTGTGCTTCAAATTCAACTGTCAGAACTGAGACTGGACTTGCTCAACAGGAGGACTTCACCTGACATAAAGGAGTTCTCAGCTAACTGTTGTGAACTGTACTCTTAACATTTATTACCCCTAACACCCCCCACTATGGCTCACCATGTCCATGATGTCAGCCACTGTGAGGACAAAGATGGCCGCCATGGCCCAGGTGTTGCGGGCCCAGCGGGTGTGGTCGATCCAGGTGGAGAATGAGACCAGCTTCTTAGGAAAAACCTGAACCACAAACACAAAGACAGACCAACGAAATGAACTTTAATGCGTCTAAGTCTATCATTGTTGTTTTCTTTGGTAACACACTTGTTTCCACTGCTGCTATGACTCACTACAGTTTGATTATTTTCATTCATGCCCCTTTACTCCCCAGTGTTATGAAGTTTCTTGTTTGATTAGTGTCTTCTTGCGGCTGTCTGATCCTTCTCTGAGGATGATACCTGCATCTGTTCCATCATAATACCAGCATCATTCTTGATGGATCAAAGTGAGTCCTCTAAAAGTTCAGGTTTTTGTCCCTGACAGGCACAGATTGTCTGAAAGTGTCTGAAAACATTGCTGAAAGAATCCCCAGAGAGAGAAAGAGGATTTTTCACCACAAAAACCCATCGTACAACTCTCTAAACACACGTGCACACTGCAACACACTGACACACAGCTGTCCCACATGACCAGGTCTGATCACATCTCTATGTGACCGGGCAGAAAGTGGACCTGAGCCTCCTGGATCATGAGAAACACGCGTGTGCTTTTGTTCTATTGTCATATCTGAATGTCAGCGCTAACAGAGCTCATCACTTTATGACATGTGCTCCTGGAAATGGACTGAGCCTGCTTCATGCTGATGGTCCTGGAGGCCTAAGGCTGTCATATTACTGCCCTTATTGATGGGCAGAGACCACAGTGTGTGTGCATGCGTGTGTGTGCGTGAGAGACAGGGATCAATCAGCTGACAGTGTGCCGGTGTGTCTGATGTCGGTTATCAATACATTTGACTTTCCATGATGAAGCTCTGCTTAATGCAAAACAACTCTCTCCACACACACACACACACACACACACACACACACACACACACACACACACACACACACACACACACCACATCTGAGTGCTGCTTCCTGCTCTGCTCTGCTTCAGTTTATCCTGATATAACATTTGTCTGTTCCCTCAGCTTAGCTCAAAGTCTGTCTCACTCAGGGAAGGGGAGAGAAAACAGTTTCGGTCACATGGTTTAAAGCAGTGCAAAATGTTGCTACAGCTCTGACTGATTTATTAATTTAACATGAAAGAAACATCTGAATTCTCTATTTGTTCACTGTTTGTTTGTGTGATTTCTGTAAAAATGAGTCAGTGCATGAGCTCAAACTTCTTTGTCCCATCACTTCACACTGCTCACAGCTCACCTGTTCCTCAGGTGTCTCTTGGTACCAGATGATAAGTGGTCAGTTTCCTGCAGTGTAATGCGCTGCCGTGATGTTTTTTTTGGCAGAACCAGAACCTGGATCAGGGTCATTTTTCATATTAGGACTATTTTCACCTCAAACAACATTTTAGACCCAAATATTTCTGATCCTGAATAAGAACCTCAGTTCTTTTAGTAAAGGTGAAGTGTTATGTAAAATGTAAATAATAAAAAGAAACAATGATTTTCAGATCCAGTTTATCCTATATTAAATTAATTATTTACTGTTCATTGTTTTATGAATGATGGTCACCTACTGGAATAGAGCTTAACTACTTTGTACAAAACAACGCTGATGCTAGACAGAAGTTGAGATAAAAGTGAAGATACACGAAAGAAATAGCTTCAAATCTGCTCACTTCATCATCATAGACAAGTTTACTTCCACAAAATTCAGAAAAGCCTGTATAAATCACTTTATCGCTTTTTTTTAACTGACAGCCTACGTAGTTATTGTGGACGCAGCTTTTCATCAGCTGTAAAACTAAAAAGTCAGTTGGTTCCAGATTTAATTTAAATATGCTTAAGTACGGGTCAGATTTAAAATTTAAGTTTGAGATTTTTTATTTTCTGTATTAGGTAGTAACTACTTTCACATGTAGTATGTAGTCAGCGGATTGGAAAATGGCCTAATTGTTGAAGCTTTGGAGCTGGAATTCTTTCACATTCTTGTTGATGAACAACTTCAGTTGATCAACAGTCCGATCTCTGTTGTTGTATTTTGTTCTTCATAATGTTCCACACATTTTCAATGGGAGACAGGTCTGGACTGCAGGCAGGTCAGTCTGGTAGCTGCACTCTTCTACTACAGAGCCACGCTGTTGTAACAGGAGCAGAATGTGTCTTGGTTTCATTGTCTTGCTGAAATAATCAGGGACGTCCCTGAAAAAGACGTCCATGATTTCCAAAAGGAGTCTGAAATGTGGACTCGTCAGACCACAGCAGACTTTTGCACTTTGCTGCAGTCCAGGCAGCGGCGGCGGCGGCGGCGGCGGCGGCAGCAGGAGCGCTTTTGTCTTTGTCTTTGCATGGTAGAGTTTGAACTGTCACTTGTAGATGTAGTGATGAACTGTGTTAACTGACAATGGTTTTCTGAAGTGTTCCTGAGCTAATATCCTTTACACAATGATGTGGGTTTTTAATGCAGCGCCGCCTGAGGGGTCAAAGGTCACGGCCATTCAATGTTGGTTTTGGGCCTTGCTGCTTACGTGCAGAGATTTCTCCAGATTCTCTGAATCTTTTGATGATATTATGGACTGTAGATGATGTAATCCATCAATTCCTGCTGTTGTACCTTGAGAAACATTGTTCTTAAACTGTTGGACTGTTTGCTCACACAGTTGTTGACAAAGTGGTGAACCTGACCCCATCTTTGCTTGTGAAGGACTGAGCCTTTTGGGGATGCTTTGGGGATGGGGTTTTGTTTTTTTTAAGTTTTACACTTCATCCCAACTTTATTGGAATTCGAGTTAGGCTTTATGCACTATTTTGTTTTTTCTGCTTTCATAACTTTCATTCAGTCCTGTCCCTCCAATGTGTTTTTGAACTCTCACATTTTCACATCATCTGCAGAATATACAAAGCTTGAGCTTTATACAAGTAGCCAATGCACAGTCAAAATGTAGTTTAGTGAGACCTTCCTAGATCGACTGCTTTTGTTTTTGACCTTGACAGAAATTGTAAATGCACACATCATAGAACGTGATTCATTTCAGCGTTGTCAATAAATTTTATAAGGACAGTTGGTGCTCTGGGAAAATGGACCTTGAGACATGTCTCTTTGGACATGCTTGGTATGGGGGCTTCAAGATTGAAGTCCCAGTGCATGGTTTCCACAAGAGAACAACGTGGAGGATATAACATCGGCTCACCTCGTCAAACTAAAGGACCATCAGGGTCAAAAATGTTCAAAGAAATTCAAAAACAGGGACATTTTGTTGCTTGGACTTTCGAGCTGTTGAACTACCAGATTTGGGTTTGTCAGGCTTCACGAGGGTTCAGCTTTTTACCACAGCACCACCAAAAGAAGAGTGGGTCTTTGGGCACATTTGGAGCCTGCGTGGTGATGCCCTAAGTTTGGTTGCTCTGAAGCAGACGGACTTGGTATTAAATTATGTTTGAGTCTAGACACAACTATTTCATCAGATGATCCAGAGAGAAACATGACAAAGCCATTCAAGAGAACACCGCAGTACCAAGGTGAAGTGACATCAAACTGTGACTCACTCTGGGGAAGATGGCAGCCAGAGAGCAGATGGTCAGGACCAGCAGCAGAACTTCTCCCACGGTGAAGGTGATGTAGTTGGCAATCAGCCTGTTCAACATGAGAACACAGAGAGTGCTCAGCCACAGGCCTCAGCTCACAAAGCGATGACACACACAGCGATGACACACACACACACACACACACACACACACACACACACACACAGATACAGGTGTCTGATGACTGACCAGGGGTCAATGAGGGCCTCCATCGTGGAAGTGAAAAGTAGGACCACACAGGAACAGCAGAACGCGGCCCCGCTCTGCTTCTCCTTCTCCACGGAGTACCGGGTCTCAAGGTCCGGGTCCACAAACCTCAAAGAGAGCCTGTTTGTGTGTTTTCCCTTCAGACTGAACACACAGAGACACATGGTAACTACCTCTGCATCAATTACACACCTGACTCACTCTTGAACCTGACTCTGGAAAAGAGATGTAATCACAAGTTAAGCTGACAGATTTAAAAGGTGAAAGAACAGAAATCTGCTCAGCCTGATCCGTCCTGTCAGACTTTTTCTCAGAGGGTCTCTTACGCCTGCACGGTCTCTCTCTCCAGCAGAGCCTCGTTCAGCAGCTTGTTCAGCTCCTGTTCGTTCTCCTGAGCATCGATCACTCTCTCAGCCAGGTCTCTGAGCCGCAGCCTTCGACGAGGGTTCGGGAACGACGGATTCACCACCTGAGGAGAGGAGAAATACAAATCAAACTTCTACTTCTCCTTGATTCACAGCAGCCACGCCACCACTGATCATCTCTGCACCACCTTGGTGTCCAGCTCCTCGGGCTCTTCAGGTGTGGTGCAGGCCGTGTTCACGCTGCCGTTACACTCCGTGGTGTTGATCAACAATGGAGAGTTCCCATTGGACGATGTCACAGACAGCTTCTGATGTAAACAAACAAAGTGAACAACAAACAAACAGGTGACACTCTCCTGAACACAAACATTCACCTTCCTGACAAAGAGTGTGTGTCAGTGTGTGCTCACCACTCCATTAATGCCGTTCTTTCCCACAGGAGCTTTAGGAACCACCACCAGGTAGGTCTCAATGCCGCGCTCCTTCAGGTAGTCACAGCGCTCTCCTCCGTCTCCAGGCTCCACGTCGAACTCTCCGTGCAGACACTCCATGGTGCTCTGGGAGATGTGGACGCGCCTGTCACACACACGCACACACACATGCACACACACACACAAAGTTTAAGGAGAAAGGAAAAGAAGCAGAGGAATGACAGAGGGGTTAATGGGCAGATCCATAGATGTCTGCAGGTGGAAATATGTTAGAGTGAAAACTGTACATGCTGCAGACTGCACATATTCCAGCATATTAGCTCTGTTTATGAAATAGAGATGTGTGTAGTTCAGTCCTTGGTGTGCACACCTAGCTCTTGGCATGTGAGTGTGAAAAGAGGGATTTTTTAAAACTTTGTCAGAGAGAAAGTAGAGTCAGACATTTTCTAAATTTTAGTGATCATCACATCTAGTTTTTAGACACATTTGTTTTCCTATTGTTACAGTTTTACAGATGTTCTGATCTTTACATGTTTATGTCTGCTGGGCTTGTAAGTTAATAAATAATGATTAAGTTCATCTGCTGGTTCCATGTTGGACACTCTTCTGCCTTCAGAGCTGTCTTGGTGTCACAGATTGAACACAGTGCTGAAACCTTCCTATTGACATGTTAGCGTCACACAGCTGCTGCTGATTTGAGGCTGTACACCCATGATGTGAATTTCATAGAGTAAGGGGAACTCACTCAGGTGTTAACAGACATGAAGCGCTCCACTTAGGGTCAGAGCTGGATTGATGAGTCGTAGCGGTGGAACTAATACTGTCTGTGTATACATGCAGACAAGAAAATCCAACGTCTGGCTGAGAACATCTGACTGCTACAGTAGACGGTGATGTGTCTGTCTTTGATAAGCAAAGCTGCGACTGCACTGAACTAGTTTCTTATCACCTGGAGAGTAAACAACATTCCAACCACGATGGCTGAGATGGATGCAGCCATAGCTCTTCATGTTTTTATGTGTGTGCCATGGTGTTTGTTTGTAGTGTTGGAGCGCAGAGACCCAATTTATCATGGCATTTACTCCTTTTTATGGCTGAAATTTGCTTGGGCTAAACATGGAGGCATACTGACACCTGCTCAGACCTGCTGAATACAACCACAGTCCTGTAGTGATTGGATCATCAAAGTGTGCAAATCTAGCTGTGTTCAGTCAGACCTCAGTAAGATTAAGCTGTTTACATACATTTGAATAGTCTGATCTGGTGCTGACTAAGCTCATCGTCTGATTTCTGAAGCTGCATGTAAATGCACTGGTTGTCATATGATGATGATTTGAGCTCTGTGACATGGAGCCTTCTCCTGCTGGAAGTCTCCATCAGACGATGATCCACTGTGCTCATAAAGGGAGGGACATGGTCAGCAACAATACTCAGGGAGGCTGTGGACTTTAAACCAGGCTCAGTTGGTTCTAAGGGGTCCAAAGTGAGCCCAGAAAATCTCCCCCACACCATCACACCATTACAGCAGCAGCTACTGAAGAGTTGATCCAGGTCAGGATGGATCCATGCTTTCATGTTGTTTCCTCCAATCTCTGTCTCTGTCTCTGTCTCTGCTCTGTCTCTTCTGTCTCTGTCTCTGTCTCTTTCTCTTCTGTCTCTGTCTCTGTCTCTGCTCTGTCTCTATCTCTGTCTCTGCTCTGTCTCTATCTCTGTCTCTTTCTCTTCTGTCTCTGTCTCTTTCTCTTCTGTCTCTGCTCTGTCTCTGTCTCTGCTCTGTCTCTGTCTCTGTCTCTGCTCTGTCTCTGCTCTGTCTCTGTCTCTGCTCTGTCTCTGCTCTGTCTCTGTCTCTGTCCCTGTCTCTGCCTCTGCTCTGTCTCTGCTGTATTTAAAGCTCTTTGAAGCTGTGAGGATCTCCCTGAGGGAATTCTGATGAAGCTACACAAAGTGTCGCACTGTCACAGCTCTCACCCTGGTATCCCTCCAGCCTCCATCTTGTTGGCCACGGTTACATCAGTGGACCAGACATCATACTGCCATCGTTTCTGACCCAGGACTCCTCCCAGGACTGTCCCACTGTGGACTCCAACCCTCATGTCCACGTCTGTCTGGGTCTTCTCCCTGACATACCTGTGGCAGGTTCACAAGAAAACACAATCCATATAACACGGAAAGAACCAGCATCTTTCGTTTGTCACCAGCTTAATATATAAATGCCCATGACACCACAAACACAAACAGCTGAGAACAACCTTTAGTACCAGGAACATTTACTCCTAGGAACCAACAAGGACTTCAAAGTCTTTAGTCTGGTTCAGTCAGCCACACAATCCCGGTTCAGACCTGAGCTCTGAAGCAGTTCACCCAATGAAAATGAAAACCAGGAACTTTACTTACTTAACTTTACTCCAGAAACACACAGAGAGCAGGATCCAAGGATGGGAAAGAAAGGGAGTAGAAAGAGGTGAAGAAGCAGCAGAAATGACCTCAGCCTGAAAAGAACTGTCAAGAAAATCCATCAAGTCCAGTCCAACCACTCCTGAACCAAAGGGCACATCAGAGGAGTCTGACCAGGAGGGAAAGATCTGGACCATAACTCAGTGGTGTTAAGTCCTCTTTTCTACTGAAAGTTGTTTTTCATTACATTTGTGAATCAAGGGCCCAGAGTCTGGAGAAGGAGTGGAGAGTCTCAGAATTCAAGCTGCTTCAAGTCCAGAGTCAAGCTCCCACAGTGAAGGCTGGGTTATGCTTCCCGTGCAGAAAAAAGACGCCCGAGATGTGTATGAGAGAATGCGTGAGGCTTTTATACTTTTTTTCTGTCTGCGCACCGTCTGTTTGCTTCCATTCCCAAACAACAGGGGGCAATGAATCGATAACACACGTCTACAAGGGCATTTAACTGGAGTAGAAGAAGTCTGCCTTTGTTTATACGGGTAAGTTATCACAGTCATCTCTGTGGGATGAATCAGATAAATGCCTGTATTTTAGCACTTCTGACACTCGAAACTCCAGGTCGACCGCCATGTTGTCCATGCGTCTCTGCACGGCAGTTAGAAATTTTCAGAGGTGCGCAACGCGTAAATTTTCCGTGTGAGGGGGACCGTTTGAGGGGGCGTGGGTGTGAAAATTGCGTCATTCCTCTGTGTTGGGCGTAGCGGAGCACGCGGACGTGGAAAGCATGAACCAGCTTAACTAATGGTTTGGGCAGGGCAGGTCATCTGCTCCAGCTGTCCTGACCTAATGGGCTGTGAGGGGGTGGGGGTTTGCAGTGCTTCAAGCAGGAGTAGGTGTGAGGCCTTGAGATGCACCAGAGAACTTTTGAGGAACTTTGGTAGAACGGGTCAGATCTGATAATGCTTTTCTGGAAGCAGTGGCATGTTGTGGTCAGTTGGTGGTGCTGTGGTTTTCTTTAATAGGCTGGGTACCCCCACTGGTCTCTCATCAGAAATGTCTTTGAATGGCTGAGCTATAAAGTCTGATATTCAGAATCTGGTTCCTGCAGGACAGACACACTGAGGCCTTGTGGAAGGTTCCTGTGGAAGGTTCTTGTGGGGGGTTCCTGTGGAAGGTTCCTGTGGAAGGTTCCTGTGGAAGGTTCTTGTGGGGGGTTCCTGTGGAAGGTTCTTGTGGAGGGTTCCTGTGGAGGGTTCCTGTGGAAGGTTCCTGTGGAAGGTTCTTGTGGAGGGTTCCTGTGGAAGGTTCCTGTGGAAGGTTCTTGTGGAGGGTTCCTGTGGAAGGTTCTTGTGGAGGGTTCCTGTGGAAGGTTCCTGTGGAAGGTTCTTGTGGAGGGTTCCTGTGGAAGGTTCCTGTGGAAGGTTCTTGTGGAGGGTTCCTGTGGAAGGTTCCTGTGGAGGGTTCCTGTGGAGGGTTCCTGTGGAAGGTTCCTGTGGAGGGTTCCTGTGGAAGGTTCCTGTGGAAGGTTGCCGTGGAGGGTTCCTGTGGAGGGTTCCTGTGGAAGGGTCCTGTGGAAGGTTCCTGTGGAGGGTTCTTGTGGAAGGTTCTATTAGTGTAAGTGCTGCTGCTCTCAAACCTTTCCCAGATATGTCTGTGTTAACGGAAAAAGAAAAACAGATCCATCCCTGCTCTCTGCCTGGAATCAGACCAGAACGTTGCATCATCATCATCATCATCATGAAGCTGACATTATTAACCTCTGTCTGTCAGCCAGCGCTCTCATCCACAGTCCTCAGAAAGTCGATACCATCCCATCAGAGGGATAAATGACCCAGTGCTTGTGAACATAGAGCAGACACACACACACGAACACACACACACACACACACACTAGTGCACTCACGAGATGGCCTCCACCATGGCCAGGCCCATCATGATGGAGCAGGCAGCGTGGTCCTCCCTGTAGTCAGGCAGACCACAGATACAGTAATAACAGTCGCCCAGAATCTTAATCCTCAG
>RPOG01004176.1:0-49267 GCA_008086565.1 Thalassoma bifasciatum
TAGCCCACAGGACATGAGATATTCTTTGTGGGGTAGATACATTTGTGCCCAAAAGTTTACACCCCCAGAATTTCTGATTTTTTGGCCTTTTCTCAGAAAATATGAATGATAACACAAAAACTTTTTATCACTCATGGTTAGTTGTTTGGTGAAGACATTTATCAAAAATAAATGTGTTTACTCTTTTTTAATCATAATGACAACAAAACGTCTAAAATGACCCTGTTCAAAAGTTTGTTTGTTTGTCGTGGCGACGCACATGAACACATCAAGCCACTTGGATCTTTGAATCATACCTATTGTCATGACAACTCAGCTCTTAAGCATTAGTTTAGGAACATAATATAAAACCAAATTTGATTCATATTTCCGATCAAATTGTGTTTAAAATCAAAGCCACCAATCCACACATTAGCAAATGTTCATTGGAACAGAAGATTTTCTTTGTGGGGTAGATATAGAGCTGTAGAAGGTAGACAGGGTTTGTATTGGTTCCAGCATTTTCTTTCACTTATATTCATTATTATTACTATTATAATTATTATTATTATTATTATTATTATTATTATTATTATTATTATTATTATTATTATTATTATTATTAATATTATTATTATTATTATTATTATTATTATTATTATTATTATTACTATTATATAAAAAGAAAAAAAGGAAACAGACTCTCTCTGATTTAATCCTCCATGTTAAATAACCTGCAGTTCCCTGAGTGTCCACTGGAGTCTGTCTCCAGCAGGGAGTCAGTCCCATAGAGCTCCATGTTAAATAAACTGCAGTTCCCTGAGTGTCCACTAGAGTCTGTCTCAAGGAGTGAGTCAGTCCCATAACCTGCAGTTCCCTGAGTGTCCACTAGGGTCTGTCTCCAGCAGTAAGTCAGTCCCATAGAGCTCCATGTTAAATAACCTGCAGTTCCCTTAGTGTCCACTAGAGTCTGTCTCCAGCTGTGAGTCAGTCCCATAGAGCTCCATGTTAAATAAAGTGCAGTTCCCTGAGTGTCCACAAGAGTCTGTCTCCAGCAGTGAGTCAGTCCCATAACCTGCAGTTCCCTGAGTGTCCACTAGAGTCTGTCTCCAATAGTGAGTCAGTCCCACAGAGCTCCATGTTAAATAAACTGCAGTTCCCCAAGTGTCCACTAGAGTTTTCTTCTTGGTACAGAGTATTTTGGACTCTATCATCTCAAAGTTTTGACTTTTCATCTCAAAACTGTGACTCAATCTCAACATTTTGACCTTTTATCCAAGAAGTCTGAGTTTTTCTCTGAAATATAGCTTTTTTAACTTCTAACCTTCACTTTTTGTGTCTGTGATTTTGACATTCAAACCCCAAACTTTGACTCTTCCTTTCATAAAATTTTGATTACGAATCTTGAATTTTTGGGACTTCTTGTGATTTTTTATCAAACTAGTGTTTTTTTTTTTTTACTTTATAATCTTAAACTTTGACTTGTATCTCATGATTTTGCCTTTTCATCTCATATTTTTAATTTTTTCTCTTCAAATTTTGACATCTGATATAAAAATTAGGACAATTTTCATTATAATTTTCACTGTTTATCTTAAAAGTTAAACTTTAAATCTCATAATTTGGACTCAAAACCAAAAATCAGACATTTTATCTAAAATTTGACTTTTGGTATAATTATTCCCATCAGATATCACAATGTTTTGATTTTTCTATCTTGAATTTCCTTTTTTTATACAAAGATTTGGGGATATTTCCACATGATTTTGGCTTAAACATCTCAATATTGTGACGTTATATCCAATAATTTTGACTTTTTCTGCCAAATATGACTTATTTTAGCTTGATATTTCGACATTTTATCCAAAATGTGGAGTTTTTCCTCTTGGAATTTTGACTTCTAATCTCATATATTTCACTTTTTTAATTCCAAAATTTATAATTTCATCTCAAATGTTGAATTGTTCATGAATTTAAACTTTCAGCTTAAATCTCAATATTATGACTTTTCATCTCAATATTTTGACCAGTTATTCAAAAGGTTAGATTTTTTTTATCCTAGAGTTGGATTTTTTAATTCAAAGATTTGGGCATTTTTCTTCATGATTTTGATTTTTCATCTCAATATTGTGACTAATTTCTACATTAATCTCCTGGTGGGTAGAGTGTGTGTCAGGTGTCAGGTGTGTGAGTTAAGCCCCGCCCCCTCTCCTGTTTGTTTGTTGTCTCCATGTTTGATCTGGTTTCCTCCTCTAAGCTGCTGCTTATTGTTAATTAATCCTAGACCATCTACACTTAAACTCACTGTTTGTAATCTATTTTCCAACATGAATCCTGACATAATTTCAGGCCCTAATCTGAAAATTGGAAATCACATTACTAATATAACAAAAATAACACTTTAACATTTCAATAGCATCTTCAAACAAACCACTGTTGGTGTCCAAAGCTGACTCTAATTATGAGTCTATTCATGTCAACCGAGGAGTATCTTGTAAACCGCCATATGAGTCAGAAAAAGCTTTTATGAGATCGCAGTAGGATATAATTAGGAGGAATTACAGGAAGTGAGAGGGAGGGAGAGGAGTGATGACTTCATATGACAGGTGCAAACCTGAGAGAGGGACACAAAACAGTCTGAGCATAAGTATCCAAAAAATAAAGGAGAGTTATTTTCGGGATGAGGAAAGATGCTTGCATGTCTATGCATCTGCACTCGGTATTCGCACAGATGTATTTATGCCGGAGTCTTTTCACATGCAGGGTTCTTTATTTCCTAACTAGCTACGATCTGTATATTATCCAATTTATTACCTGACCACTACCTGAAGACTTAAATGACATGATCAGTCTGCCTCTGGTGCTACTCAGGTTTGTAAAAGTTAATAACCAATCAGAATCAAGCATATTAAACAGCAGAAAGCTCAGTAGAAAGCTGGGTGCTAGTTCAGATATCCACCTCCATGTTGTTAATATGACATTGTAACTGTAAGCACAGAGTTTTAATGTCATGCCCTGAGGTTGATACAGAGAACAGCCTATTGTGATTTCTGAATACTATCATTAATTTGATCCGCTGTTTCCCATGATCCTGATCTTTTTCCACATCAGTCATCCTGCACACTACCAGAGTGTGAGACTGCATGCAGTCTGTATTAACACAGCCTGGTTTTGCATCCAGTGTCTGTTCCTGCCTGCCTTCATTTGTTAGGCAAATGTTTTTCAAGTTGACCAAAATTCACCTGATGTCCTACACAGAACGGCGTGTCACAGGTACAGACACATTCATACACTTGTGTTAACTAGTTTAAATACACAACTAAGCGTATCTTTCAAGCTTGGGTTCCTTCAATAGTGTAAAATGAAAGTCTAATGGCTTTAACATACAGTTACCTGAAGGACAGATTTCTTAAGAGTGTTCAAAGTTGATGCAGGGGCAACAATTTCAACACCTGAGACACAGAAAGATAAAATAACCACTGTACGTCAATCACTGAATGAAGCCTTTCACAAAAGGTTTTCTTTCGCCAAGAACCAGTGGTGTTTGTGTGAGTATGAGCTCCTCAGCTTTATCCCTGCAGAGGAAGGAGGATGCAGTGATCTGGATTTGCAAATAGGACAACAGAGAGTTCACTGAAATCACCTGTTCAGCAGAGACACTATGATAACACTGCACACAGTTTGAAGAAGTTATTATTCATCAAAACCTTTGAAATCAACTACCCGTGTTTCCATCTCTTAGACTGTTCAGTGGATTAACAATGCAAAGAAGAACACATTCCCATCTCCTCCCACTATACAAAAATGAAGCCAAAATGCCTCTCGTGACAGGCACCATCATGTTTCAGTCCCACACAGGGTCAACAGTAGGTACCAGCTGGTGGAGCTGTGGTGTTGACATATTGCCCTTTCTGTTTCCCAAAACACATTTTCACCAACTGTTAAAATGACAAAGATCCTCCACGGGGTGTGAGGCAGACAGTCAGGGTTAAAGAAAGTTCACTGTCGCGTCACGTCTCCTTTTCTCCCTTTAGCTCAGCTAAACCCTGCACACAGCAGAGCCTCGTTCATCAACAGAGCTGCCAATTACTGTGTTGTTCCCTTTTTACCACATCAAATGACTTACTGAATGAAAACAAACACCTTGACTCAAATCAGCCAGAACTAACTTTAAAGAGGGGGTATCCTGCTTTTCCATATTTCAATCATGAATATAAAATAAGAATTGTGGATGTACAGACTAAAAATGTGCTGATTTTCAAACCTCTACATATTTGGACATTGTAGAAATCCTTGAATCTGTCTGTACTCTGATAAAAATGGTCTGTCCTGAAAATAGAACAAGATACTCATAAGACTTGCTTAAATTATGAATTAATGAATTAGTTTATTTTTTCTTTCAGTGACAATCATCAGGACAAAATTTAAATTCTGTGCCGTTTCCAAAACAAAAAGGAACAAAAAAAGAACTTATATACACGCTTGCACAAAACATTTACTCACAGAAGAATACAAACTCTAACAGAAAAAGGATCAGGCTTTTTGTCTGTCCTGTCATGTCATCACATGGGGATCTACTAACTGACTCATGATACAGAAGAGTGATGGGCCTCAATCACCAAGGTACACCCTTAGCTCTCTCCCCATCAGGTCTCCAGAGGGCTGGCCAATCAGAGTGAAGGGGTTTGTGAAGATGGGAACCTACGACAGAAAGCAGCTAAAACTATGCGATGAGACCTTAGTAAGAGGAAAAGTTTTTTTTTTTACATGTTCAACATGCAGAACTCCTATGGGGATACCACATGGCATTATACAGCCTAAAAAATCATGAATTCATAAAGAGATAAAATACCCCCTCTTTAAGTCTTTAAGTTGAATGTGTGTTTCGGTCAGCAGAGAGGGTGTGAGGTCAGTTCTGTGACTCTGGTCACTTCTCCGCTGCTCTTGACAACACCTGGCAATGTGTCAGCACCTTCTGAGGCAGCACTTATGTGCACACTCTTGTGTGTTTTCACACCCTGTCCTCATCCAGCCTCTGGACTGTCAAAGTGGTCACAGAAATAACACCAGTTTTCTTAACTGGCACATGGTAAAACTTCACAGAGAATGTCAGACTACGAATGCCTGGAAGGATCACAATATTCAGGACACACCTGAAAAGTTGTTTCGGATAAGTGGTTGAAATCCTCGGTGCTTTACCTCAAAAATGTTGAAGACCAAGTACTTTGCATCAAGTGACTTGGTCTGAAATTGCACTGAAAAACCCTATTTAAGACCCTGTAAGACCCTATTTACAAACTGTAATAAATAAATAAAAAATAAAAAAAAAATATCTGAACTGATTACCTTTAGATCTTTTGTTGAAGTCTACTTGTAGTTGAGTTTAGGCAACTAGAATTACCCAACCCTCTAAAGCCTAACAAATCATATTTGATACATGAGTTTAAAGACATTTATATCCTCAACATGATGAAAAATTTCTTAAAAAACCTGTTAAAAATATTTTCAAAAACATATTCTACCACCTTGAGGATTGTCAAGTCACAACAGTCCGCTGAAGTTGTAATGTGGCCTTTTTCAAAACTGTCTGCTCTCATGAAATCATCCACTCACATATTTTCAGGGAAATAATTGCTTGATTTTCAAGAATCTGCTTTAGAATAACATCAAAATAGTTACTTTTTGTTTTAAATAAGTGTTTCTGCATGAAATAAATGTACATTTACTAAAAAAAAAACTTTAATAAAATAGTACGCAAAACTGCCCAGTGTGTCAAATGTGATACAAGAAATATATTATGACTGAACTGATATAGCAGTATTTTTTGTGGATTTTGTTAAAAGGGTTGATAAACATCTCAGTTCCAAAAAATTGGAATTTTCTGACTTTTTTTTTTGATTGGTCGGGCTATTGCTGGATAAATTCTGTTTCATGTACTTGTAAATAGTTCAGACAACTTACTGTAATACTCTTAGGTAAGGTAAAACATGAGTGTTTTCCAATGACCTTGTTTTTAAAATTTACCACAAACACTCTGTCAGTACAAAGTTTCACATCAGTGCGCCTCTTGCAAATCCACATGGAAAGACTGAACTGTGTTGGGGGTGGCACAGATTGCTTTTTTGCGCACACAGCAGTTTTCTACGTTAAGGTCTGAGACCAAAATAAACTCAAACGGCTACCTGTGAAATATAAAACTCTAGTTTTGGTGGCATTATGAGAGCTGTGGGGCAAAAACTACAGCACTCAAGAAGTTCCCAGTGTGGCCTGGATAAAACTGTCGGAGGAGGGAAACCTTCCTGACATTTGCTCTGTGCTTGACACACCTCTGTGCCCCAGCTGAGATAACCCTCCTGACACAATCAGAGGACGTTTTCTCAGTCTTTATGAAGCAGAATGAAGGACTCAAAAGAGCTCATTGTGCTGAGTGGGCTCAACTTGGAGTGTAAAATCAGGGAACATCAGTGAATTTGATAGAAAGACACCTGGTGATGCAGGTTGTCTGATTTAAATACATCCTTTCCTTTTCAATCTTTAAACACTTTATGTTACAGCAGAACTTTTGAAGCTACTTCCTTTGACTCAGCACAGTAGCAGATGTTTGCCGTGTGGGTTGTTTCTGTAAAACTTGTGGCTTACTCTTCTGTAAACTGCCGGCTCACTCTTATTTGAGATTTAAAGTAGTCACCGCCCCGTCTCGTGTCGTGTCGTACTGCACCACACTGTACTGTACCAATCTGGGCTCTCCATCTAGGCCATGTAGGCACGCTGCCTTCTGCTGCATGTGTCTGAAAGTGAGAGAGGAGAGCGGTGTAATCAGGCCAATGTTTTATTTAAGGACTGTTACGTGGGCAGCAGTAATTCTCAGGGGCTCGGAGGCTTCACAGCACAGCTCTCGTAGAGGTGATCAGACCTCCTACTAACTTTGAACACCTCAGCCCTTTTCTCCCCCAAATTAGACTCTACTTCATTCTGGAGATGGACGGACACTGGGACCAGAGTGTGAGCTGGTTTCTCTGAAGACCACTCAGGAAGTGATGTAGACAGCTGTACTGAACTAGAAGAGAAGGACAGGGTTGACGTCTGTTGTGCACACATCTCTATTTGTCACATTTGTTTGCGTACACAGGGTCAATGACTTGTTTTATTAGAGCTGTAAACATGTGGGTGGACAAGTGTGTTACATGTGCAGAGTGGTTGTGTGTTCGCTAATGGTGATCCTTCATGGTGCTGTCGAGCTCTCAGGGGCCTCGCTGATGCAAAAACAAGAGAAATCATGACTAAATCAGGATCAGCAGAAACCATGGAGGACAAACCATGATGGAAGCTCAATTCTATACAGGAATATGTCATGATGTGCTCCTTTAACTTCTGAAACTGTGTTCACCTGGCCAAAGAAGACCAGTAACTTTAGGTGACTTAAAGTACGCAGACACAAAATGTAGATCAGGTGGTGTAACTTCCGTCAATCAGTCAGTAACACTTTTTTTGTTTATGCCCATAAATCCTCAGTGATGCTTCTTTATGGCTTAGAAAAAAGAAAATCAGACAATAAGCAGCAAACACTTGAGGGTTCATTCATTTTCTATAGCTGCCAGTTAACCTGATGAACATGTTTTTGGACTGTAGGACGAAGCAGGAAGACCTGAAGACAGGCTAGAAAGGCCAACCACGTCCCAAACTGAGATTCAAACTGGTGACCTTTTCGCTTTCAGGCAGACGTCCTAACCACTGTGCCACCGTGCAGCTCATCTTGGGTTCCTTTATATTGTAAAAAAGGCTTTTTCAATTTTTGAATGTTTGAAATTCGTGATATAGTTCATGGTAAGAACAAAACAAGATGAGCTTTTTCATCAGGAAACATCTTCAACACATGTCCAAGGAAAGATCAGTGAAAGATCGGTGGTGAACTTTCTTCAAGAGGCACCAAAACTGATACTACACAAAAGTCACAGTCTGAAAACCATGTGTCAATTGTGTTCAAACAGTTGTAATTATAGCTGGTAGTAAAAAATAAATAAAGGTAAGGTGTTTGGTGCTGATTAAAGAGACACCTGTGGATGAAATTGGTAGTTTTTTGGAGGATAAAACTCACTTTAACTGACTTTAAAACTCACTCTAGCACTTTCCAATGAGCAAAAAGACATGACTTTTACCAAGGGGTGTGCTTGTTTTGGAGAGCAAAAACCTTTTATTTTATTCATTTAAAACCATTATTCAACCAGTTTGGTCATTGAGATTAAAAAACACTTTTCCAAGAGAGACCTGCCCAAGACAGGCAGCAGCAAAAACACTAAGCTACAGACACAAAAATATAAAGCGAGACAAGGCAAAGTTTACAAAATACAACATTATGAAGCATCCATGAGTCTTACCTGGGAATCAACTGTCCAAACACCTGGGCTGAAACATTAATCTGATTCTACATCTTTCATTTTAAAGTTACAAACATTGAAGACGCCAGCTCCTATAGAGTTAAGTCATTCTGCAACTAATTGTAGGCTGAAGGTGCAAAGTTCCCAAGAGCCCTTTTACCCAATGTCAGTCTGAGCATTTGGGACAGAGAGCATAAAGAGATCCTGAGAGCACAAAGAGCACTTTTCTATAAGGTATAAACACGTAAACAAAGGGCTTATTGACTTTGTTCAAGACAAATTTTTGCACTAACAGAACCATCAGTACAACTCAAAGTCAAAAGATTTGACCAAGTTGTGAGGAAAGCAGCTAATTTAGTCAAGATAAGGAGCAGGTCTGGCTTTTTGAAATATTTTCTCCTTATCACAGATTTCATTTTATTCTTCAAACTTGCTCTCATAAAAGCAACATCACTTGTGGACTTTTATCAGAAGTCATGCAGATCTCCCTGGAGCATTAAAAGGTTCTGTGTACCTTTTCTTGTCTCCCACATTTGAAAAAGTCCTCAGACTTGTAAAGAAACTATGATGAATCAGATTAGCTAAATCATCCTGAACATGAAAAGCAGCAGATCTCCATCATCACATCAAAGTTTCTGTGAGGAGATCTGTGTTTGTGATGTTTCTGGCTCCTCATGTGGACAAAACTGTCTTTCATTCTGTCCTGTGTGTGTGTATAAAAAAAGATTTTACCCGTAAATCTCCTTATGTTTTCATTGAACAGTTACAGGTACTTCTCATTTAGAGTCTTTGACTGTAACCGTGTCTGTTTTTGGCAGCATCGCTGTGACTCATGGCTGCAGTTTTACACACTAAGTAGGATTACTCATGTCTCTGTCTTTATTTTCCTCATTAAGACCCAAAACCTTCATATCAGATTTTTGAGGGTTTGTAAGATTAACCTAAAGTCTGCAGTGTTACATTCACAAACCAAAACAAGAAATTGAAAAAGGGAAATGCAAGCGGTTAAAAGTATCACATCACAATAATGAGGGAAGGTTGATTCATAGAAGTTCATTTTGACCTGATTTTAAGGATTTCACTGTAAAAATACCCAACACTGTCTTACATACATTACTTTCTCTTTGGGAGAGTGAATTTGCATATGAGCTAAATATTTAGAAATCGTATCTTGACTTCATGTCTAGAAATCTTAGCAAATATTTGGAAATCTTTTCTCAATATTAAGAAATCTTGACTTCATTTTTAGAGATGATGACTTCATATTTAGAATTCTTGGCAAATTATTTAAGAATCATGATGAAATATTTAGATATCAGAGTTGAATATTTAGAAAACTTTGCTCAAGCTTTAGAAATTATAACTAAAGATTTAGAAATCATTATGAATTGTTTAGAAATCATTGTGAAATATATAGATATTAAAGTTAAATATGTAAAAATCCTTGCTCAAGATTTAGAAATTTTGACTGAAGATTTGGGAATCATTGTTAATTATTAGAAATTGTTGTATTAAGGTATAAAGGTGAAATATTTAGAAATCTTAGCTCAATATTTAAAAATTTTGACAAAATATCTAGAAAAAATTGCAAATAATTTAGACATCATCATAAAATATTTAGAAATCTTAGCAAATATTTAGAAATCTTCGCTCAATATTTAGAAATTTTGACAAAATATTTAGAAATCTTGCGAATAATTTAGACATCATCATGAAATATTTAGATATCAAAGTTCAATATGTAGAAATTTTTGCTCAAGATTTAGAAATTTTGACTAAACATTTAGAAATCATTGTGAATTATTTAAAAATCATCATGAAATATTTAGATATCAAAGCTAAATATTTAGAAATCTTCAATAAACTTAGAAATTTTAGGTACATATTTAGTTTTAGCTAAATATTCAGAATCAGGACATATTTATAACATGTATATATAACATTTAACATTTGAAAAAAAATTCAACATTTAAACATAATATTTGACAAGTATATTTCACAAATATTTCTCTAAATCTGAATAAAAAGTGATGTTTTAGGGCTAATGTGGAGAAATGTTGATGTTATCTGTAGTGTGTGTAACATACACTCTGCGCCCCATAGAGAACAATCACTGAGGTAGAGTGTTTAGCGGTCCATTCTTGGATGCAGTGAATGAGTGAGAGTGGCTCATTGAGGCATTATTTTGGCTTCACTTCTCTCAATGAGCGTATCAAAGAGTGGTGATTTTCATGACGCTACAACATGAGTAGCTGCCCCCCGCCTTCTGGAGGTCAGTCAGACATGGATACTGATGCTGGAGGGGAGTTCATTAGTGCATCCGTGCTTCCTGTCTGCTGGCACACATGGGCTCTTTGTGGGTGTTCAGGCCTCTGAGCACCCACTGAATCTGTGCCTTTGGCTGAAAATGTTCTTTTGCAATTGTTTGCAATAACATCCATTATGATGATCTCATAACAATAACCATTACTGAAATAACAAAACACCTCTGCTCTGTTTTGTGTTTTTCACCCGTTCCCATTGGATGTTTCTAGGCGTGCATTGAAAGTATCTGAACACCATAAATTTGAATGTGAGCTTCTCATTTTGATTGCCTTTGTGCTGCAGGACAGATTTTAGTCATAAGAAAAGCATTAGCATAACTATTAAATAGAGCCTGTTTCTTTCCTTGACATTCTGGGTTTCATTTTCTTCTCGCTTGTTATATATCTAACCTCCCCTCTGGGTCCTGGGCTCTGCATATTCTTCTCCTCGCAGCAGTGAAAACAGTAATTTGGCTGAAACTGCACTTGACCCATTAGAGAAACAGATGCTGGACTCCAGAGTGTCAGTAAATTACTGACTGAAGGGAGGAGGCACCATGTAGAGGGATGCTCTCTCTCTCTCTCTCTTTTACTGTCAGTCAGTCATTGCAGACTGCTCCAGTGAAGATCAATACTGATACAGGGGTTACATTGTTCTCCCACGAGAGCTTTTCTCTGCATGTGAGGACACGTGTGAGTGATTGTGTTCGAATCAGTTCCTCAAGAGCATCAATACTACTGACAATCTTCTGTCCTCAATTATTATTTTTTCTTCAGATTTTGACCTTCATGTGGCAGAAGGACGTTTGTGCACCAACACAAAGAGGCAGCTTAGTCATTTATCAGTGTACCTGTGTAAACCTAGAGTCTGAGTGCATTGCTTTTACACTTCAGTAACCAATCAGAGTGAATTCCTTCACAGGCATTTATCCATGTGTGTTCAGATTCTTGATTCTTTAGTGAACAGGTAACCTTGGACAAAATCAGGAACAAGCTGTCCTGAAATTTCTCACACAATTGTCATTAACCCTCTGATACATGAATTATGAAAGTCAGTGACAGAATTTTTCCCTTGAGTGTTTTTAGTTGTCTTAAGACATGAAAAAAAGTTTTCAATTTTTTTAATCTATATTTGTAACTGAGCATTCAACATAAAACAGTGTGAATCAAATGTAAATATGACTTTTTTTTTGTTGTTTGACTTCTTTTCTTTTCTTTACCTTTGCGAAACATTTTAACTCTCTTTCATCTATTTTGTCATGAATAATTTTAGTTTATAAGCTTTTCCACCCTCAAATGTATGTCTATAACTTTTTTGAATATATATATGTATGTATTTGTGTGTGTGTGTGTGTGTGTGTGTGTGTGTGTGTGTGTGTGTGTGTGTGTTTGGAAAAAAAAATTGAAAACTCTTTTTCAGGCCCTAAGAGGAATAAAAATATCCTGACACAGGCTAATATGAATTTCCACCACATGAACCATTAAATTTAGGAGTGAGCACTATGCACCACAGGGTTAATGTATTGTGGTGAAAACTGCCATATTTATAGTAGTAGTGCAAAATAGCTGTAAAATGTGACAGGTTTGATAAGCAAAACAATTTACTGCTTAAGATTGATACAGAGTTTCATAGATGTTGCTCTGTTTGTTTTTTCTTTTTGTATAAGGCCAAAGAAGTTTCCTCCACATAGTAAAACACTAATGTGCTCTGTACACACATGAATATGCTGCCTCATTCAGTAAGAGTTACAGTCAGAATGATTTTGGTCAGCCAAAAACAATATGCTTTTAAAAACCCTAAAACGGTTATCATGCACGTTTCTAAACCTCTACAAATTTGGTTGTTGTCTAAATCCCTGAATCTGTCTGTAAACTGATCAAAATGGTCCGTTCTAAAAATAGCAATAGATCTTCACAAGACTTGCTGAAATGATAAGGTAATCTTGAATAGATCTCCTGCCTAATTGGTTCCTGACGTATTGGAAGGGTGGGCCTCAAACACCAAGGTCTGTCCAATGCTCCAACCTGCCCACAAAGCTCTAGTTGACCTGTTTCAACTGTTATGTTACTGTTAGGAATGTAACTGTAATTTAAGCACATTAGATCAAAACGAGGTCATTCTATTATTGTCGCTGTAAGCTAAACCTTCCTCTTTCCGACGTTCATCAGTTCCCTCTTCTTGTTCGATCCTGTCTATCAGACCACACACCAACAAAACTTATTTTTTTCTTTTGAAGTGTATATGTATGATAGTTAACAGTCTCATCTTACTCCACTGAAGCTATCAACTTCTGTAGACAACAAACACATACTTACCTTTCAGATACACATGAGCCAAATGGGCATGTGAAAGGACTGATGCTTATTTGGTGATTCTGGTTGTGGGTGTTGCATTGGTAGTTAGGACTGCATCTTTGTCAAGAGAATTCATCAAGTTTAGAAATGACAAACATCTACAGTCCATGAGAGTTAGACTCTCTCTCTCACACACACACACACACACACACACACACACAGGTCAAGCAAAGAACAGCACTCACACCTGTTGAATTATTTCTCAGATCCTGCTGCCAGGCCCATTTTTAACAACACTCACCAATTATATAATGACATAATGGACGGTGACCTTTGGCTGCCAGTGAGACAGAACACAAACTGACCTGCTGAGAACTGTGCTGGACTCAGCATCAGCCAGTTTTCTTACACCATCAGAGATACTGATTCTGACTCAAAGAGCTTCTCTTGGTCGTGGTTGAAACACCAGAAACTCGATAGTCTGACTAATGCTTCTTACAAGTGGTCGACCCAGGCATCCACCTCAAGCATCCTGTTCCTGCTCCTGAGCATCGGTCTGTCAGTCCACTTCTGTGTCCCCTGAGCCTCCATGTCACACAACTGAGGATCATACACCTGCTATGTCTATGTTTGTATTAAGGTGAAATAGTCTGTTCATCTACTGATCAAAAGTTTGAGATCACAGCTCTGTAAAGCCTGAAAAGCCCTTAAAAAAGAAATAAAAGTTTGAAAAAGGACCCAATGATGACAAGCTCAACCATTCTTGTTAATAACTTCAAAATTTGTTTGTTCATGCTTGATGTGTGAGTTTCCAGAAGGTTAGTGGGATGTCGCCCCAAGTGATGAAGATGCTTCATGTTTGGCCTCCACTGTCTGAAACTGACGTCCCTTTTTGTAAACTTCCCTCTCCATCCATCCCATAATGTCTCAATGTGATTTAGATCAGGGGGACATGCAGGATGCTCCAAAAAAGTGAGATTATTGCCCTGGAAGAAGAAGAAGTCCTTTTGTCAGGTGGACATTGTGAACTGCAGCATTGTTCTGTTAAAGAACCCAGTCATTAGCACAAAGAGCAGGGCCCTCAGTCATGAAGGACGCCCTCTGTAACATCCCCACATAGTCGGCTGCCATTTGACCCTTTGCACATCCTGAAGCTCCATTGCTCTATTGAAGGAAAGAGCAGATCATGCTGCCCAGAAAACATCTCAGTAGGATCTCCTTGTCATGACAGTAACGTCGGACGCCATCAGGACCATCAAGGATCTTTTTTTTTCTCCATCTTTCAGTGTTCCCTGATGCTCTCTGTCAAAGTCCAAACAGGGTATTTAGTGGAGGGAGACAAGGCCTAAAGAAGTTTTTCTTCACTTTTGTCTTTTCTGGTTATTGGGCTGCAGTTGGCTCCAGTTATGGCCTTAATTTGAGTCAAGGATCATCTTGTGTCTTGACAAAGAGCCAATCAATCTCAGCGCTGGTGAATTGTTTATGGGTCTACCACTTGACATTTTGTTCCATAACCCTAAAGATCTTTGAAAAAATTCAAAATGTCCATCTTACTCCAACCTCAGCAGTGATGATACAGCTCAACAATCCAACCAAGCTCAAAGATAGCAATCTTTTTAGCCTTTGCCATCATAAGGTCATGATAGCATAACAGAAAATGAAGTTTAATCTGCATTTTTTGTGTTGATTTTGGCTTTTAATGGCTGTGCTCTTGAACTTTTTATTGGCTAAATTAACTCCATTAGTCGTGGCATGTTCATTCAAAGTGTCGTTTCTTTTCCCATTTGGTGCCTTTTTCTTCTTATTCATATCTGAACTGAAATGTCTTGCAGTCACCAAATTCAAATCAGACATATTTTCCACCACTAAATTCTTTGGTTCCAACACTGATTTTGTTGTATCTGCACAACTTTCAATCAGATATGAATTTAAAAGGATTTGATATCTGTCAAATTCTGTTTTTATCAACATTTCTCACAGCAGCTGAGTTTTTATGGAGCTGTGGTTGTACAAGAGGAGGAGGGAGAGATATGTTGTTTATTTTTTATGCACTCAGTGGTTTGGACAGATAAGAGGAAAACGTCTATTTATCGATGTTTGTTTGTGATATGTTCGAAGCTTCAGCTCAGCTCACAGCTTGTTAAGGTGGACTATCAGCTCATCTCTTCCCACCCACAGAAAACACGCAGCCTCTCACCGTTCTGGTAGCTCTTACTTCACTGTGCATGAGTGTGTGTTTGTACAGTACACACACACACACACACACACACACACACACACACACACACACACACAGAGTTCACACGGGTTCTGCCGTGTTTGCTCGTTGCTTTTTCTCTCATTCCATTTGTGAATTTCTTTACATAACCGCTGACTGCACATTCCTCGCTCACAAACTTTCTCCTGATATTTTCTCCACCACATTTATCTGCCGTGTTGCGTCATGGGTGCCATTCATATCTGATAACAGCAAAATAAACTCAACTGAGGGAGAGTCAGTGCAGGTGTAGTGTTTATTGAAAAGCCCTTTGAGCCACTGTAGAGAGAAGTTTTAGAGAGAGAGCTTTGAGTCCAAACATTTCCATGAGGTTGTTCTGCTCACAGAGGAAGACAGAGATGTAGGAGGAAGAACTGAAATGAGAAAAGAAATGGGGTGTCGGGTGGTTTGTATGAGCGCCTGACCACAGAGACTATAAAAAGACTGAGACTTCCCAGAGGACCACGCTCCCTCAGGAATCAACATCCGCTGGCCTAATCTCTGACCGCCGTCTCAATCACCTCTCCTGCTTCCCTCTTTTTCCACTCCTCCATCTCCACAAACAGAAGACATGAGACAAGTAAAACTTGATACACTTTGTGCTGAAAAGAAAATTGATGTGTTTTAATCATGAATAATTCATGCTCTTGAATAATGATGTGTAAATCCGCGGAGGGGTTAGAAATAAATTCATTCAGGGTTGATGAATAAAAACTTTACAACAGAAAAAAAACCTGGTCAAAACCTAAAACATGCTAAAAAGAAAATAAAACTCTAAACAGGTTTTTATTTTACATTTTTGTTCTTTGAACTGCTGTAGTTGCACAAAGTGGTTTGATCTTTATGCGTGGGATCAGATGCCACAGTGTTGAAGTTTTGTGCAGTGACTTTTGTTGCTTATGTTACTGTTACCTTATCAACAATGGCATAATCAAGGCTAACTTTAGCATCTCACTTACTTTTCAGAGTGGATCTTAGACAGATGTCTGTTTAAGGGGAGGGCATTGTGCTTTTTTAGGCTTTTTACTGTCTCTCTGGTTTCCTTTTAGTAGCTTTACATGATTTATAGCTAAAAGAAAAAAAAAAAAATCTTTTAGAAACACTTGTTTTACCTGCTGCCCTTTTAGGTTGCTTCACAAACCCCCTTCTCTCTGACAAGCCAGCCCTTTTGTGGTCTTTTAGGTGCAGAGCTATGAGCAGACCTTGGTGTTTGAGGCCCACCCCTCTAACATACTGTGAACCAGTTGAGAGATTGTTATGTGATGACCTCATCATTTCAGCAAGTCTTGTCAAGATCTCAAGTTATTTTCAAGCTAGGACTTCAAGTACCTGGGCTCATGGGTCAACTCAACTGAGCAAGATCTAAAATTGAGAAAGGCAGTTGCTATGAGAGCCCTGAACAGCATGGCCATGTATGGTACTCCAATCTCCCCGTACAAATCAAACTCAGCTTCTTCACTGGAAGAGTCTGTTCTCCTGTACGGTCGCGTATGCTGGACACTGAAACCTGCAGAAGTCATGCTCAACATAAGCAAGCAAGAGTGTATATATATATATATATATATATATATATATATATATATATATATAAATATAACTGCCAGCTGGCAAATTGGTGCTGTGGGAACCAGCACACTAGGCCGACAAACTTTAACATTCATGGGCGTATTCAAGACAGATGCATGAGCACAAAGCACAGATGGAGAAATTAAAGATGGAGAATCAGGATGACTGGAAGCAATGACGAAGGGCTCATCTGAGTATGGCCTAGCAAAGCATTTTAATCAGTGTACAGACAGATTCAGGGAAACATATGAATATGTGCAGGTGTAAAAATCTGGGGGCTGGACATACTTGCCCATCATGTGTGACTTTGTATTCAATACTTGGGACAGCAAACCAGACAAGTGCTCTGGGAGACGCTGGCACTGACTGTGCTGGTGTGCTGGAATGGTGCAGGCGCAAAAAAATACAATCTTGTTAAGAGTTTTTCCACAGGAGATATGGCGTGGCTCCTTTATGTGACTGGCTTCAAATCAACCCTTGGCTTATACAGCAGCACAAAAATGCCATTGCTGGATAGATGGTATGGCTCTACTATGTTTTTAAACTGACAGTACAAAAACAGCTTTATATTCACTAATGTATTAACCCGCAAACCTTTAGTAGATCAAGTACTTTGTGTGAGAGTGGGGATGCAGCAGGAAATACTTGGGAAAAGACACTTGTCTCACGTTACTAAAAACACAAGAGATTCAACTTGATGGATAATTTTTCAAAGAAGTGTGCACTCACAAACCTTTGCATTGAAAAGCTGTCAGTGTTGTGTTACTCTCAGTTGCTTTGTCTGTCATCGTTTGTGAACATAGAAGTGTGGTTTTTGAAGTCATGTTGTGCCTCCCCAGACAACCCCCCCCCCCACCTGTTTATCTACCTTCCACCTTTTGGGAACAGGGCCTACAAAAACTCTAAGAGTACATACATAAAAGATGTGGTGTTTCTATGCAACATATTATTACAGATTTTAGACATCAGCTTTACCCATTTCAGTCCTTTACAGCCATATTTCACAGGATGTGCTTTCTACTCTTGACCACAGATGTGTGGATGTATAAGTTATTTTATGTTGGTAAGGAATATAAAAATCACAGAGGAAGCACCACCTCATTCCTTTTCAAGTATTTCCCCCAATTTTCCAGGATAATAACACACACAGATGTCAGTTCGTGAGCAGCCTGAGCACACCAACCCCTCCAAAGTCCACACGCACAGTGGGACCTGCCAATAATATTATGACATGACACATGATCAAGGTTAATTATCTGTCTGAGTCTGACGGCGTGACAGCTCATTAAAGCGTGACAAGGCAGCCTAATCTCTGCGCACACACCCCCCTCCCTCTCTCTCTGTTAAAATTCAGACTGAGGCCTCCAAGAGGGAAACATCAGCGAGCATGACCAGACAGGCACCATCTCAGAGCGGAGCAGGTACAAGCTCGTGTTCATGACTGAGCCTGCTCCGGTGTCTCTGCGGCCAAAACAAGCTGTGATTTAACCTCTCTGTGGCTCCTAAAAGAGCAGAAAAAGAACTGGAGACTATTTTCAGTGTAAAGGCTTTTTTTTTTTGCTGTTGGAGAGGATGGCAGGACTGTAGAATAATGACTTTTTGATTTATAGCTGAATTATTCTGGCAGAGTATTTATGAAGTTAATGTCCCTGTCATTCTGAATGGAGCAGCTCCACAGAGTACTATATCACCGTGTGCTGAGAAAAATGTGTAATATACAGCGGTAACATGGGGACATGACAGAGTGATGAAAACTTTCTTTCCACAGAAGAACTTGGAGAGTTGAAAATAAACTTTGGATGGAGTAAACTTCACTTTGAGAGGGGAAATGATGAGAGAAGCAGCTAAATAGGAAAGAAAAACATGCAGAGGAAAATCATTCTTCCTCACCACAGTTACAAAAGGACAAATAATCTGAATGAGAGAAGAGCAAAACACTGTCTCACGGAGTTTACAGTGCTATAAAGCAGAAATGATGCATTCAAGATGACTGTAATGGAGGAGAGAATAAGGTTTAATTGGCTAATTTTTCACGGGAACATAAACCGTCTCCTGAAATTTATTTGCTGAATTTTATCGGCTGCAGCATGAGCGTGTTAGTGCCAGCCTGCAGCAGTCAGGGTTTCCTCTCTGTCATTCATTGAGCTTCATGGTGATCTGAAGAAGTGTGTGTATCAGTGACAGGCAGATTAAACATTTTCCACCCACAGTCTGTTTGGAAACTTTGGCTCTTGAGATAAAACCGTCCATTGTGTTGTTTTTGGTTCAGGCTGCTTTGCATTCATCATTAAGAGTCTTTCACACACACAGGAAACGACACAACACTGTCCACATGTGATGCATGTGAGCAGGAAAATGTTGAATCATTGCAGCCAACATGCAAACCGTCTGAGCCCAGTGAAGAATACACACAACGAAGTAAATATGGTCCTAAACCTGTATACATGCCCAGCCATTAAACAAACAGGACCATTAGTCTTAACATATTGTTTTTCTTTTGTTTCTTTTTCAATTCTATTTCAAATATGCAAATTGTACAGGGCTTCCTGATAACTCTTAAACCATTTTGTCACAACATGATATTTAAATGAAAAATTTAGGATGCAAAAAACAATATTTCAACACAAAATAAAGGAAGAGGATGAAAAAAATGACTTATTCAAAAAGAAGTGAGTAGAGGCATAGCTCATTCTCACCCTTCACTAAGTATAAATATTATCCCTGTGGTGCGTAGTAGTCACTACAGTGGACACCTATTTAAAACTTATTTACTCCCAAATTCAATGGTTCATGTGGTGGGAATTCATATTAGTCTGTGTCAGGATATCTTTCTTCTTCTTATGGCCTGTAATTTTTTTTTCAATTATTTTTCCAAAATATATATATATATATATATTTAAAAAAAAAAAATTTACAAACACTTGAGGCTAAAACAGCGTAATAACTATAACTTATTCAGTGTTAAAATGGATGAAAGAGAGTTGAAATGTTTCGCAAAGCATTAGAAAAAAGATTATTCATGAAATTACCAAAAAGAAAAAGAAAAGAAGTCAAACAAAAAAAAAAGGTCATGTTTGCATTAAGTTCACACTTTAAGTTGAATGCTCAGTTACAAATATTTTGAAAAAAAAAAGAAAAAAAAAGAAAACCTTTTTTCATGCCTCAAGACAAATAAAAACACTCAAGGGAAAAATCCTGACACTGGCTTTCATGATTTATGCATCAGAGGGTTAAACATGTACATATACAAATATATATGCTCATACATACACCTATATAGTCATATACACAAATATCCATACACATGTATATTCATGTGTGCAAATATGTATACAAAGCCATGTGCATTCTTTTACATACACTTATATACGTATATGTACACACATATACACATTACACCCCAGAATAATGATGAATGGTCATTATCCACTGTACCTGCTAGACAATGTATTTTTTGTACTTTTTTAAAAAATTGGTAAATACTTTACTTAAATTCCTCGCCCAGATAATTCCATCGCTTGATCTCAGAAATAGATACACAGGACCTTTATAAGATCCCCCCCCCCCCTTTTTGAATACTTATTTTTTTTTTTTTTTCATTTTCAGGTAGTTGTCTGTTTTGTTTTTTGTTTTTTTGCCTTGATTCTCTTTGCATATTTAATCTTAGATGGTGACACATAAGTATGATTATAAGTACAAGGTTGGTTATTTCAACACAATGTTTACCTTTAAACAGCTGAACAGGTGCAGGAATGCTGCCTTTAGCGCCTGTAATGATGGGATCTACTGCTCTCACATTTCGTTTTCTGTTGAACTGCTTCATGCAACCCGCTAATCATTTTTTACCAATAGATCGATGTGCATACAGGCCCAGGTCTTGACCAGCTCTTAGTTAAACTGTTATAGGCTTCAGCTGCTGGAGGAGCACTGACACAATGAGCTCCTGTTTCCCTTTCTTCTTTATCTGTCATGACTTTAAGTCTTAATGTTCCATTAAAGTCAGTGGCCATAGATCTTTCTGGAAGTCCCTTGTCTCTCTTGTCTCATAGGTTCCTCCTGCTTTATTTGTGGGAAAACGGGCCCCCTGCTACAAGCTTTAAATAGCTTCTTTGGGGTCACCCTTTCCACACATCCACTGTGACAACTATTGTGCATATGTATATGCATATGTATATGTATGTGTATATGTATATGTATATGTATATGTATATGTATATATATGCATGTATGTGTATCAGCGCTCGCCAAGGTTGATGTGTGTGAATAAACTAAACTAAACTAAATTATTGTAGACGGCGTGCTGCTGTGGACCTGCCAGACTCCAGCTGCTACAGCTATTACCAGTCTCACCATCATCACTCTTTCTTTCTCTCTCCAACTTCAACAGTGTCTCTTAAATACAAAAGTTCTATTTAGCTCCACGTAGTCATACTTCTCCGAAGAATTTGTCTGATCCCTAAATATCCGTTGTCTTTGCTTGTTTTGCCTCTGTCATAACCTCCCATGCCAAGTTTTTTTTTTTGCTTTTTTTTTTTGCTTTTTTGGGGGGGTTAAATATTGCTCCTCAACCTGCTGATATGAAGAGGGCTGAAGTTTGTAAAGTTGTGAGAGTGCATCTGTCAGTAGTTTCCCTTCCATGAGGTGAAAGGGGGGTTCCCTAAAATGTCAGAGCCTGAAGGTCTCTTGAAAATACCATCATGACAAAGGTTAGTGTCCTTCCCATCCATTCAGCTGTTTTGTTTTGTTTTTTTCATGATTAAAAGTTTTGAGGTAAATACATCATGACCTTTGTTTGAAACTCAAAGACCTGAACGCCTCATGTGTCTGGCTCATGTTTGTCTCTGCTAACCTGAGAGCGGCCTGTTGCCTCTTTGATTTGCATGTTTGTCCTGACTCCATGGTGAAAGCCCTGTATTTGTTTATGTGGTGCCTTTAAGTGCATTTGAGGCTAACTGAATTTACATTTGATCTTATTTTACACCTGCTATGAGTTGCATAAATTGCAGCTTTCAGAGCAACAATCACAACCAACAACCCGACAAATATGTATGTTTACAGCAAACACTTTACAGTCACATGAACTAAACATGTTGCATAAAGATTATCTTTACATGTTCCCTGCTGACAACATTTGACTTAACTTGCACATAAGTTAGCTGAGGAAGTCTAAGATCCTCTTTCTGAAGTATGTTTCACATGAGAAACTCTTCTCTTCATTCCAGTCTTCCTCCAGTCTCCATAAACCCTGAGTGTCTGACTGCTCTGAAGTCTCCACAGTGAAGTTATTTTTATCTGCTCAGTGGGAGTGAAACACTTTCTGACAACATCTTGGACCCTCCTTCGCATCGCTCCTCCTCTTCCTGTTATTCTTTCCTTTACCGAAAAACTATCGAGCCATGAGTGGCGGAAAACAAACCTCAGACGTGTGGTTAAGAGTCATGGCTGACTACATACTTCGTCGACTTGTCTCGTGGACATATGGACTGTCCTAAATAGTCGTCAGTCCCGACATCTAGGACAGACCCGAACTCTCCGAAAACGACATTTATATAGTTGAAACATAGGAAAAGGAAGGTGGTGTATGTAAGTTGGACGGGTCGACATTAACGACACAAAGTCACTGAGTTTCACTGAGTTGTCGAGTCCTTTATCTGTCTTTAAAGCATTTTTGATCAATACTTTTGTTGAAGAATATCTGAATTGACCTTTGGCGGTGACCTTTTCATTGGCTGGTTAATCCTGTGTCTAGTTTGGACTTGAATGTTGCCTTATTGTCTGGTCCCACTCACTTCATTGAAGACTTCATCTCCCAGGAGTTGGTATTAACCTCTGAGTCTATAAAACATGGATGTAGTCTCTGTAAAACCACCTAATGTTTCTGAGGAGGCGAAAAGCTGGGGGTGGCAATATTCAAAGACTGAATCCAACTTTCTTTTGGAGTGGGTAGAAGCTGAGGGGTAAGTCTCTGGGTCTGCAAGTCAACTCAGCTGTCCCCCTAATGTAAAATGAAGCAGTGTGACTACAGTCATGTATGAGTTCAACAGGCCCTGTAAGGCCTGTAAATTACTGAGCTGACTTGCATGAACTGCAGGTTTGAGGTCTCCCCCCACTGGATCGATGAAATCAAGGTCAGGAGACTAAGATTGGCCACTTTAAAGTGTATGCTACAGGTATGATTTTAAGATCCAAGTGGCTTGATGTGTTCATGTGTGCCGTCATGAGAAAACAAACAATCTTTTTAACAGTGTCACTTTCGAAGTTTCATTGTGATTAAGGAGTAAACTTATCTTTTTTTCAATAAATATCTTCACTCAGCCACTAACCATGAGTTTTAGAAATGTTTTTTGTGTTATCATGCATATTTTCTGAGAAAAGGCCAAAAAATCAGAAATCCTGCTGGGGGGTGTAAACTTTTGGGCACAACTGTATCTACCCCACAAAGAATATCTCCTGTCCTCATGAACAGTAGGTTGTCTGTGGGCTAAATAGCTGGTGGCTTTGATTTTAGACAGAATGTGAACAGAAATATTAATCAGATTTGGTTTAATATTGTGTTGCTAAACTAATGTTGCTAAACTAATGCTAAAGAGCTGAGTTGTCATGACAATAGGTATGATTCAAAGATCCAAGTGCCTTGATGTGTTCATGTGCGTCGTGACGACAAACAAACAAATGAGCCCTGTGACATCAACAAAGGTTCCAAACCAAAGTGTATAAAAGGGGCGTCTCTGACACTAGAAGTCACTCCCACGCTCTCTTCAGAGGGTCGATGAGAGAGCCCCTGGACTCAGGGATCTCTGGTCTTGGCCTGAGCCTGATCTTTACTGGTCTGCTCAGTGTAGCCACCAGAGTTGCCAGTGGAGCAGGTCCATCTGAGGACATTACAGCCTCGATGGTTTCAGCTGGCTCTGCTGGCAGCTGGCTCAGACGAGNCAACATCTTGGACCCTCCTTCGCATCGCTCCTCCTCTTCCTGTTATTCTTTCCTTTACCGAAAAACTATCGAGCCATGAGTGGCGGAAAACAAACCTCAGACGTGTGGTTAAGAGTCATGGCTGTGATGTATGAAGCAGCTGAACAGAGCACCTGTATACCTGACAGGATTTATCAGCAGTCAGGGCTGTAGATCCTGTCTGGGCTTGAGAGGCTTTTGCTGTAAATATATCAACTTTGTATCCTTTTCCTTCCACCACATACATTCAACCTGCCCAGCTGTAATTGCTGTGTTTCAGTGACTCAAAGTGACTCAACAGCTCATCTTTATCTGTCTTTAAAGCATTTTTGATCAATACTTTTGTTGAAGAATATCTGAACTGACCTTTGGCGGTGACCTTTTCATTGGCTGGTTAATCCTGTGTCTAGTTTGGACTTGAATGTTGCCTTATTGTCTGGTCCCACTCACTTCATTGAAGACTTCATCTCCCAGGAGTTGGTATTAACCTCTGAGTCTATAAAACATGGATGTAGTCTCTGTAAAACCACCTAATGTTTCTGAGGAGGCGAAAAGCTGGGGGTGGCAATATTCAAAGACTGAATCCAACTTTCTTTTGGAGTGGGTAGAAGCTGAGGGGTAAGTCTCTGGGTCTGCAAGTCAACTCAGCTGTCCCCCTAATGTAAAATGAAGCAGTGTGACTACAGCCATGTATGAGTTCAACAGGCCCTGTAAGGCCTGTAAATTACTGAGCTGACTTGCATGAACTGCAGGTTTGAGGTCTCCCCCCACTGGATCGATGAAATCAAGGTCAGGAGACTGAGATGGCCACTTTAAAGTGTATGCTACAGGTATGATTTTAAGATCCAAGTGGCTTGATGTGTTCATGTGCGCCGTGATGACAAACAAACAATCTTTTTAACAGTGTCACTTTCAAAGTTTCATTGTGATTAAGGAGTAAACTTATCTTTTTTTTAATAAATATCTTCACCCAGCCACTAACCATGAGTTTTAGAAATGTTTTTTGTGTTATCATGCATATTTTCTGAGAAAAGGCCAAAAAATCAGAAATCCTGCTGGGTGGTGTAAACTTTTGGGCACAACTGTATCTACCCCATAAAGAATATCTCCTGTCCTCATGAACAGTATGTTGTCTGTGGGCTAAATAGCTGGTGGCTTTGATTTTAGACAGAATGTGAACAGAAATATTAATCAGATTTGGTTTAATATTGTGTTGCTAAACTAATGTTGCTAAACTAATGCTAAAGAGCTGAGTTGTCATGACAATTGGTATGATTCAAAGATCCAAGTGCCTTGATGTGTTCATGTGCGTCGTGACGACAAACAAACAAATGAGCCCTGTGACATCAACAAAGGTTCCAAACCAAAGTGTATAAAAGGGGCGTCTCTGACACTAGAAGTCACTCCCACGCTCTCTTCAGAGGGTCGATGAGAGAGCCCCTGGACTCAGGGATCTCTGGTCTTGGCCTGAGCCTGATCTTTACTGGTCTGCTCAGTGTAGCCACCAGAGTTGCCAGTGGAGCAGGTCCATCTCTCCTGTAATGTCGGAGCTACCAAAGTCGACCGAGACGACCGTCGACCGAGTCTGCTCTGGTCTCGGAGCGACCTAGAATCCCGAGGACAGTGTCTCTAAGGGAGTATGGGGGGGGGGAGGTCCATTTCCCCTTTTCTAAAAATGTTCAAAACAAGTTGTGGTGATCAGCCATGAGGCTGACTCCAGGATATGACGCTGTAATGTGGCGTTTCACTGGTTGCTCAGTGCTGCTCCAGTGGCAGATTGATGCAGCAGCTCTGTCTGTTGTCCTTTTTTCTCCTTTTATTATCTTTTGGTGATCACATTCAAATCTGGTGCTTGCTACAAGGTTTTATGTCTTATTTGTTGGTCATCAGCACCAAACTGGTCGTGTTTGCAGCAGTTTTTGTACCTTTTTTCGTTCCTGTATGTGTCCCACCTGTAACCATGGTCCCATTGTTTATATTTGAAGGATAAAGCTGTTAGCAGCTCCTAGCATGCTAATGCTAACTGATGGAGGCCTGAGCTGAGGAGGAGTTAGGACGACCTGCAAGTTCTACTGTGTGACCTAGTACTTGCCAACATGGACCTGTGCTTCCAACCATCACATTAGTAGAAAGACACTCTCTTTACTTTGGGCTTGGGCTTCAAACTTTTTTTATTCTGATAAAACTTGTAGAGCTGGATCAGGGCCTGGACCAGCCCTTAGTTATGCTGCTATAGGCTCAGAGTGTTGAGGAAGAAATGACACACTGACCTCCTGTTTCCCTCTCTCTTCCATCTGTCACTAACTTTAAATCTTAATGTCCCATCAAGTCTGACTATAGATCTTTCTGGAAGTCTCTGAGCTCTCTTTTTCTGTTGGTTGTCTGGATCATTGCACCAAAGAAGTTTTTAATTAGTTAGTTTGAGATTATTAATGAATTTTGTAGTTTCAAATATTATAAAATCATCATTTTTACCCCTTTTTGAACTAAATAGAATATGTGTGATCGACACAAAAAGAGAAGCTCATTTTCTCTCAGGTAGTCAAGAAAAGACTTATAATTAGAGTCAGCTTTGGATACCAACGGTGGTTTGTTTGAAGAGGCTATTAAAATGTTAAAAAGTAATTTTTGTTATACAAGTAAAGTGATTTCCAATTTTCAGATTAGGGCCTGAAATTTAATTATTATAAAATACATTATTATATTATTAACAGGGTCAATTCTGAAGTTTCTGTTGTCATTATGATTTCAAAAGAGTTAACTTTTTTTTTTTTTTTTTCAATAAATGTCATCACCCAACCACTAATCATGAGTGACAGAAAGGATTTTGTGTTATCATTCATATTTTCTGAGAAAAGGCCAAAAAATCAGAAATTCTGCTGGGGGGGGGGGGGGGGGGGGGGGGGTGTAAACTTTTGGGCACAACTGCATAAATGGGTATGTTGAGTTGGGATCTACTGAGAATTCTTTGACTTTTCATGTCTTCCCCTAGTGGACATCCTAGGAACTGCGGTTTTTGTTGTTCTGCATTGGCCTCCTTTTTTTTTTCTCTATAGGTTGTTGCCTGTGCACATGTCATGAGGGCTGCAGGTTTTTCCTGTCTTTATCTGCGCAAATTAGGTTATATCATTCACCATCACCACTTGTTGATATAGAGAACATCATGCAAAGGAGTGTACCTGCGTTGGTTTATCTGCAATGTGTAGACTTGGGTGACAGTAGATTCTTTTATTCCCCCCTTTTTGGTGGCAAAATTGTGTCCGGGGGGGATTTTACAAAACTCCATAAAATATCTAGGTTTTGCACATCCTTTTTTTTTACAGACCATTAACAGTCATAACTGAGTGTTGCACTGGGCCACTGGCAATATTCTGATGTGTGTACATGGCATGAACGCCACATGCATCATGACCTGAAAGACCCAGGTCACTCCTTCTCTCAGATCAAAACTGAAAACATGCTCTATCTGCCTGTGTTGTACTCTTAGATAGACAATGTTGAAGTGTAAATCCCTTCTCATAGACAAACTACAAAAAAAGGTTTGACTCTGTGGACTGTCTGCAAAGCTGACACCTGTGCGCAACAGTTTAGGAGACTAAGGTTAAACTACATCGCTACTGATAAGCAGGTTTTTTTCACTAGCATTATTTATTTTTCTGTTATAGGATTATTTAACTTCAAATAGAAAAGTTATGAAGAAGTGTGTGGTTTATACAGCTACTTTGTCTTCTCTACATTCTGGTTTAGACTTCCCTTTCTTGTTAACACATCAAGCTTAGTGATTGAAAGCTCTATGAAGTTCTTTATTTTATTATCCATTGACTTTATTTTCTTTTTAAAGGGTTATTTCAGCTTTTTGAAGTGAGGTTGTTTAAGATTCTTGTCATATAGTAACTGTATAACAGGAGATGCTGCTCAGTTTAGCCTCTCATTAGTTGAGAGAACCTTCTGTCTGAACAACAAATACAGAAACTTGATCCAATCCATGACCTGGTTTTATAGATATGAACCGGTTTGCTGAGGTTTAGCATCTCATCCTGCATACTGAGACTCTGAGTGCGACCTTATACGTTGCCACGTGACCAATGTTGGCTTTAGTGGCTCATCAGTTAGCATTACAACAACATCGGCAATCACCAAAGCAATCACTGTCTCCTCCTGCGAAATCAAGACAAGTGGACCTCATTTCCCCCGTTCTCTCATGTAGAAAAGTGTTTACGTACAAAGGCAGAAAGATAAATCTCACCCTGTGAAGAAATCACGCGGAGAAACCTTTGCTAGGACACAATCTGCCGACCTGAATATCAACGACTTTGTCCAGTCACATCTCAGCTAAAGATGGTAAAGTCACAGCATCAGTGGTTGGATTTGCACATGATCAAAGACGACATTCTCCCAGGAGTCCTCCAGAAATGTTTATGAGGTCAAGAACAAAGGCAAATGAAAACCATAGGCAGCGATGGACATACCCTCAGGTCCGTGTACTCATTAGTGTGTTGAAGCCTTTGCATGTGCAGCAAGATCTGGTTTAGCAGCAAACCATGAAGGTAGATGGGGGACAGGCTCCTGCAGTGAGTAAAAAAGGGTGATTTTAACCATAGAATACTTTGCAGGACTGATTCCAGTCCTAAACCCTACACTCTTAGAAATTCCTCATGTTAAAAATGGTAAACAACTGGCAGTCACGTTGCCAGGGAGTAACTGTAAAATAAACAGTATATTGTTGTTGCTGAAATTCACAGCTTGCTTCTGTTTTTATAAATCCAGCAGAAAGCAGTCATGTCAAACTATGGCTAATGCCAATCTGTCAAATGACTTAAAATTCAGAAAGTAATATCGTTTTTTTTTTTTTTTTTTCACCTATTCTAACTATCAAAGTAAGGAGACAGTCACCTGTATGTTAGGATGGAGTTGTATGACAATAAGGCTCCATTCTCCTTCCAAGCATGTGCCCTCTCACTCTCCTCCTTGTTCCCAAAATGCAATGCAAAAAATACAAGAAACTGTTAAATAATGTTTTAAACAGTTAAAACACAACAGGATCTTACTGTACAAATTATATTTTAGATTCACAGAAATTTCTTAGAGTGCAACAAGAAATACAAACAGTTCCGATGTCACCTGCAAGTCAGAATCTATTGAAACTATTTTTCTGGCACAACAGCATTTTGTCTCCTAAGAAGCTCTGAGAGTTTCAGGTTCAGAAAAAGAGGATCCATGAGGAAATTGGCGGCATTGTTTAATAAACACACATCAAGATCAAGTGGTAACCCCCCCAAAAAAAGCTGCAGTTCACCTAAGGCTGACTGCACAAAGTCTAGCAACCACTAAAATATCAAAAAACAAAACAAAACCAAGCTAGATACAAACAGTAAATCAACAAATGATTTCCTTTTTTAAAATTTTGATTATCACTTATTGTATTTCTTACTGTTTTCTTTCCTTTTTTTTCTTACTTTAAGTTTACCATGTTTTGAAATAAACAAATAAATCAAATTAAATCAAATTAAATTCACATAACACAAGAAACAAACAAAAGCTATGATCTTTATAGAAAATTAAACATTTTTACAGCCTGGTTCAAAAACGTTTTCAGTCTGATTAAGTCATTTATCCATCGGCAGTGCACATTTTTATGACATTACTTTTAAACTTAATAAACTTAACAATTCTGTCCATATAAGGACATAACAGACCTGACTGACAGGTGAGCACCCTTTAGTCTGCAAAGAGGCCACAGACCCACCTCTTTACCTCAACCTAACTTTAATAAAAGCTCAGTTGAGTTGAACATTTCTAATATGCCCCTATGGACGACTGACCTCATTATACAAATCAGAAACAAAATGTGTGACATCACAGAGACTATATCCATGTAATCTTTTGTTTAATATTTATAATCTGTGGGAACAGATTTGTTATCCCTGCCCATAGTCAGCAAATCTACATTTATCTTTGATATCTGTTCTCTTATGAGTCACAAATCTGTTCCCACCACTTTTAGTGGTTTTATACCGTCATCTGTTTGTGATCATATTAAATTGTTCTCAGTAGAATCTAATCATTCTGTTGTTTTTATAACTTTCTTCCTCCTAAACAGGGACAATGAATCAGATTCGACTTGTAGAGGGAAAAAAAGGCATACACCTGCCAATTAAAAAAAAAAAACTTGAGATGTATGTCATGTTATTCATTTTGTTACAGCAAAAAAAAAAAATCTACAACCCCAATTCCAATGAGGTTGGGACATAGTATAAAATGAGAATAAAAACAGAATTCAATGATTTGTAAATCCTCTTCAACCTATAGTCAACTGAAATATTGGATTCTGTATTTTTATTAACATTTTACACAATGTCCCAACCTCTTTGGAATTGGGGATGTACATAATGTACATAACAACAATAGTGATTAATGATTAAATAAAAAATAAAAGTAACCTGTTTTTATTCATCAAAATGCAAAATTGGTCATTTAAGAGACCCACTGATGTTTTGTATTTCTTATTACTGCATAGTTTAATGCCTCACATAGCTTCTCCAGACAGCATAAAGGATTTTATTCATGGTTTGACAGACTTAAATGTTCATTTTCACTCTCAACACCCATGTGTTGAATGTTTCATGGAGGCCTGTGGAATAAACTGACAGGAGAAACTACGTTCTTTTTTTCTGTCGCTCCCGTGTAATCAGACCCGGGGGAACTCAGTCATGAAATGGTGTTGCTGTTGTTGGACTTGAATAAAACCCGGTGTACACCATCACTGCTCTGTCAGCCTGGCTGTGCTGGCAGAGGAAGTGTGTGTAGCTCTGCTCGTTTGAATAAGGTCACACCTAAAAAGAGGAAGTGTTGATACTCAAACTGAAGGCTCACACTCTTCGCCCATCTGCTCACTCTGACACTGTTTGACATGTTGCATGAAACCATGACGCCTGATTCATCGCAGAGTGCAAACTGAATAACATACTCTCACTTTCACAAGGGAGGGAGGACATCATGAGAAGAGCTCTTTAAACATGATGTGCACTTTAGTTTGGAGCCTCTGTTGCTCTGCTTTATGTTGTTATTCTGCAGAGTGATGAAGGGATGAAGAAGAAGAGGTGCTGACAGACAGCGGCCATCTGTGCCTCATTAAAAACGATGGGAAAGAGGAGAGAGCCAAGTCACCGCTGGACACAGCAGGCCTCATTCATGCACACACACACTTACAGCTCACACACACACACACACAGACACACACACTGCCTCCCCTGGGATGCTGGATCAAGGATGGCTCCCTGTCTGCTGTGGTAACTTTGAGTGCACAGAGACTAATCAGAGCCGCTTCCTTGTTAGGCAGCTTGAACAGAGCATGTCAGGATGATGTGTCAAAACGCTCTGGGATCTGTCTTACAGGAGGAAGTGTGTGCTTGATTCGCATCCAGCGTTAGTTATAGCCTTCATGTGCACATTATAGGAACAATTACTCAATCATTCTGCAAGATTTGAGTCCAAATAACCCACATGGCTGCTTTAGAGCTCCTGGGGAGGTTTTATCTGGTCATGAAACAAACTGAAACAGATGTTTCTGTAGAAACTTAAAGAGGGGGTTTCCCTGCTTTCCTATATTTAAAACATGGGTATAAAGCAACAGTATGGGATGTTTACTCTAAATGTGAGTAGATATTCGTATGTTGTAGAAATCCCTGAGTCTGTAAAGTCACAAAGATGCTTCATTCTAAAACTAGACCCAGATCTTCAAAAGACCAGCAGAAATCTTAGTCTTAGAGTAAGGATGTCCTATTCAGTTCATGACATGTTAGGGGCGGGCCTTAAACACCAAGGTCTTTCCAAAGCCCCGCCCCCAACAGACCTCCTGAGGGATGGCTAATCAGGGGAAAGGGGGTTTATGGAGCAGGGAGCCTTAAAGATACAGCAGCTGAGAGAGAGCATTTCAGATAGAGGCTGAAATAAGAGTCTTCTGAAAACATCATTGAGAGAAAAATAGAGCTTTTTTATTAGCTGTAGATCATATAAAGCTACTATGGAGGTATCAGAGGAATAGAAAGAAAAAGCCAAAGAAAGGTACTATACCCCCTCTTTAAACAGCAAAGATCATCTGTTATAAGATGTATATGATAGAAACAAAACTTTTATCAGAAATCTGATGCCTGAAACTGAAGCTATATTCTCTCTACATCAACCACGACAGGGTTTAGAAGTGATAGAAGCTTTTGGTTATCCACACTTACACAAGCAGAAAACACACTTTAAGCAAAAGTAAAGTTTGTAAAAGAGCCTCTAAGGTTCCTGCAAGTATTAACTCTAGGATCAAACTATGAATAGAACATTTGTATTCGATCATTTTAAAGCCAGATTTTCTACCATAGGATGACCTTGAACACTCTCTTTGCATCATTTCTGGCAGCAGCTTAAAGCTGTTCTCAGCAGCTCCTGCTGTACACTACTGGCTCTGCTGCCATGGCAAATACAGAGACCAGAAAGTGGTTCTTATAACCAATAATACATATCCAATCATTTTACTATACACTCTGCACAGTCCTTTTAAAGTGAGTTTATTGAGCTTTTTATTCTTTATCCTGTCCCTCTGGTACCCTTTTAGTAGCTTTGAAGGATTTAAAGTTAAAAAAAAAGAGACATCTTCTTTGCCATGCAAACACTTTGTTTCTCAATTCCTGTCTCTTTAAGGCTCCCCTACAAACCCCCTTCCTTCTAATTGGACAGTCCTCTGGAGACCTGTTAAAGGCAGAGAAAAGCAGGCATGAGAAGACCTTGGTGTTTGAGGTCCCCCCTCCAACATGTCATAAACCAGCTTGAAAATCCAGATGTGACGATGTGATGATGTCATCAGTACAGCAAGCCTTGTGAAGATCTTGTGCTATTTCTACAAAACTTTCTGAACAGTTTACAGACAGATTTAGGGATTTCCACATCAAGCTGCTTGAAAATCTGCACACATCTAGTCTGAAATTCCAGCATTGTTTCTTTGAATCTATGTTTTGGATATGAGAAAGCAGCTCACCTCTACTTTAAGCAAAGAAATTGTGTTACACTTTGTTAAAAGATGAGCCAGGTGCAAGGATTCAGAGATAGGAACAAATTGAACTTTAATCTGTTTAAGTCTCTGGTGTGAAAATGTCATGTTTTTAAATCGTGATCTGTCTATGTGCAGTATTGAGCTACCACCTCGCTGTTTCCGAGGCCAGTGATTGGTAATTGGAGCCATCTAACAGGAAGAGACACTGTCCGTTTCTATTGTGATATGGAGCAGCGTGTTTATTTGCAATTTACATAAAAGCCTCTGTGAGACCAGGTGCTTGATCCTGTTAAAAGGCCCGGCCTGTCCACAGCCATGATCAGTGCACAGAAATGATCAGAGGAGACAAGAAACACAAACAATTATCACCACAGGAGCAGGCTGTGATTCTCTGAACCATTATGATTTCTTATCCCTCTGACACTAAGATGAAAAATGGGAATCCTCCCTGTTTTCTCCCTTCAAAGCTCACAGAGCAGTTTGCTAATGCATTCTTCTCTGTGGATATTCACACCAGCTGCTGTAAAGTCGTGCCAAAGCCCAAAGTTCTGAAGCTCCTGCACTTGTTGACAGCGTATCACGCTGGAGTTAATTGGTGTAGATGACCTGTCAAAGCGGCACAGAGGAGCACAGGAGGAGATAACAGGAGCCTTCAGAGGGAGATCATCACTGCTGTTAAGTAGCATTAACAGGCCTCAGCCTAAGACAAGGAGACTCACTCCTGAAAGCAACATTCAATCCATCTTTCTCACAGAGACAAACACTGATGTTCATTATCCAGCTTTGTCTTTCTTTCAAGGACACCTGGGCAGTTTTTGTATTTCTAAACTGATGTGTCAGTGAGTCTGTTTTTTCTTGTGTTGATTTACAGCCCCATCATTTAGAGAAAAACATTCAACCTCATTTAGGGGATGGATTAGAGTCGACTGTTTGCTGTGATACATTAAGGTATTTATAGGTACTTATTAATTATTCTATGCATGCAGCAGTTCCTCTGCTTCTAAATGTGCAATTAATTCACTGTGACTGTAGTTTCGTTTTGGTCCAACCCACACAGCAAACATCTATATGAAGACATGAAGACAAGATCCTGTTGTCTTGGGCATGGGTTGCCAAAACGTTTTTTTTTTTTGTTTGTTTTTTTTTGTTTTGAGGGTCACATTTGACTTTGGGGCTGCATGGTGGCGCAGCGGGTCGCCGGATTGATTCCCCGTTCGGGCATGGTTGGCCTTTCTGTGTGGAGTTTGCATGTTCTCCCCGTGCATGTGTGGGTTCTCTCCGGGTACTCCGGCTTCCTCCCACAGACCAAAAACATGCCCACGTTAGGTTAATTGATCATTCTAAATTGCCCGTAGGTGTGAGTGTGTGTGTGAATGCTTGTTTGTCTATATGTGAGCCCTGCGATTGACTGGCGACCAATCCAGGGTGTACCCCGCCTCTTGCCCAATGACAGCAGGGATAGGCTCCAGTCACCCGCAACCCTGACTAGCAGGCTAGACGGTTAAGAAAATGGATGGATGGACATTTTACTTTTTGGAAATGACCAAAGGCCAACAGCTCTTATTGACATGTTTATAAATGCTCTTTTTTAACTATTACTACATTTATGAAATCAAAGCTCACCTGTCCCTCTTGTGTCTCTTGATACTAGATGATAACTGATCAGTTTTCTGCACTGTTACATGCTGCATAAACACCAACAAACTCGGCCTCTGACCAAGGGCAATGTTCTCAATGAGTGAGAAATATGGGAAAAATATGACAAGATGTTTTTGCAAAAGGATCATGATCTGGAGTTTATCAGGATTGTTTTTCATCCTCAGACTATTTTGACCTTCAAACAATGGTTTTAACCACAAATATGTCTTATCCTGCATTATGATCATTTTTCCACTCAATTTAAAAAAAAAAAAAAAAACTTTTCTGGTGTTTCCTAACTTTAAACTCGTCTTGTGTCCTCTGATGTATTTTTTGAACTCTCACATTATCACTTCATGATAAACCAATTCATTTAAAGACGTCAGCTGTAAGAGTTGTTGAGTTTCTGCAGATTGTTCAAAGGCTTTAGCTGCATACAAGTAGCTTATACTAAATATACTTTGGTTTGGTATGTGAGCTTGACAGAAAACGTAATTTTTCACATGATTCAAAACATGATTAATTTCTGTGACATAATTAATACATAATAAGATTAAAGCTGGGAGCCTCAGAAAAGCCTCATTTCTTTAGGTCACAATATTGAAGTTATTCCTAAGATACAGAGCACATTATCTCTTTACTTCACTCAGTTAATAGAGCTGAGTTTGTACTGATTTTAAACTGGGTTCTCTGAGTAAAGAGGTTTCTCTCAATCAGTCACATATGGCTCTAACAGTGACTGACACCACTGTCCAAAGAAGTAGATATTTCTTTGGGTCATCCACTTAATTCTTTGTCTTTTAGTGTCTTGTTTTCTCTGAATGTCAGATTTTGAGTACATTTATTAATAAAGGTTGGCATGCAAGCTAAGAACATCAATAAAGCCTAAATGTTGTAGGATGATATAGATTTTTTTTTCTGTTTACGATAAATGAGTCAACTTGCTCAGCATTTCTTTTCTTATGTTGTCTGTTCTATTGTGTAAGCAAAGTTTACAGTCTGTGCAGAGTCTGTACATTCTGTGTGTCTATGCCTGTGTTTCTGATCGTGCATTTAACACAAGCCCACAGACAAACACACACACATACACACACACAATCAGTGGAGTTATTGCCTCATATGCAGGGTTTGATTTTATTACCGTCAGACTGATTGACCGAGCAAGCCTGTCATTGCACGGTGACTCATCCTGTCCGAAATGATTGATTAGCAAACACTGTGTGGTGTGTGTGTGTGTGTGTATGTGTGTGTGTGTGTGTGTTACAGCCACACTTGTCTTTTCAGCACTGGCTTTGAGGGAACAGAAAATGAAATGTGACTAGTTAAGAGAGCAGGCTGTCAGAGGTCGTGCAGTTAAATCACATCACACATCACACACTTGAATCAACATTAATCAGACCAACAGAAATCTTCTCTTTGTTTCAAAGGACTCAGAGGGGCAAGAAGCATCGATTGATAAATCAAAGCTGAGCAAGCAGTCGTGATCATATTGATAAATGTAAATGTTGTCCCAACTTTATTGATTTACCTCAATCTAACTATGGTACTCTCAAAATATACAAACACTGAGGTGAGCTCAACCTTGAAAAATGTGAGATTAATGTGATTAAAAGAAACAGGCTGGGGTGGTTTGATGATAGAGCCAATATTTATTTGAAAGTATTCCAAAGACATCGTTGATAAGGTTTTATCAAAAAGATGAAAATACAGTTGATATGACATGGGCAACGTTTAGAAAAAGTTTTGAGAGGGGAAAAAATTATTTTGCTAAAAAAAAAAAAAACCTGGAGGAACATCTCCCAACTATTGAGGAGCAGATTATGAAAGGCTTTGTTTACATTGTTGAATGTGTGTGTGTATTTAAGGTGACATGAGGTAATTAGCGAAATGTTTGCAAAAGGAGGAAACTATTTATCTGGAAAGGTGTTTCACCTGGAGGGGTATAAATTTTTGACCACTGAGGCAGCAGAAAATGTGGTTTGTGAGACACTTTTAGGGCTCAAGGTGAAAAATAAATGAACTGATCGCTCAACAAGGGGTTGGGACTTAAACTTTCATTCACTTATTCAACATTGTAATTCACAGGGTATCAGTGAGTTATCACAGTGATGGTTGAAACGATCTTGACATGTTTTGTTATCACAAGGTTGAAATTTTAAGACTTTGACAAAAAATGTAGGAGTTACAGTCATGTCGCATTTTCATGATATGTCTGTTGTCTTGCTGTGTGTGGCTACGTCACATGCTTGTGACAACTGTAATGAGCCATATATCACTGGGAAGTTCAAGTTCTTAGGTTTCCAATGCTGTTAGAACAAATGGTCACAGAGTTAAAGTAATGACACTGCAGCTCAGGTAATTTAGTGCCGGTGCTATTGCAGTAATTATGTGGGTATAAAAAATGCACTTCAGAGAGGCTGAGCTTCTTAGAAGTACAGATAAACAGAAAAGAGGTTCACCTGCAAGACTGTGTGAGCAAACAGATCAACGATCTCATAATAATGTCCCACAAAGTGAAAAAAAAAATGGCAGACTGAGGAAATTTATTTATAAAGGTAAAACATGTATTACCTAAGAAATTGGTGCTGCATTAATAACAGTGTAGCTCTGTAGTGTGAATCCCTGCATGGGCTAAAACTCACTTTCATACATTTCATCACTGCATCCATATGTCCAGGTTAAAAGTGAACCATACAAAGAGGAATAGAGAGATAATAACATTATCCAGAAAAGATGAACTGACATATAGTGTAAAACCTGTGCTTTTGTCTGAAAAGAAAGAACGTTACATTCTTTGTGGGAATCATGGACCATGCAAGCACGCCAAGGAGGACAGGGACCAACTGATTTGGTTTTCCCCCAATTTTACAATTTTTCAGTTGTGGGTTTTTGGTGAAGGCGTCTTTTATCTTTGCCTTCTCAAACCTGACTTCATGGAGAACGTTAAAAAGGGTTAAAATAAAAAGGCAGGCTGTTAAATTTGACTGTTCACATTCGATCAGGTACATGAATTTATCTCTATGGAGATTCCAGTCTAATCTTTTCAGGTCACTAACATTAGGTTAAGTTGCTTGATGTTAAAGTTCAGCAGACGCACCACTGAGATCTTTTGATCAGCAACAGAGATGGCATATGCTGCTGATATGATCTATCTTTATACCCTAAATTAAAACTTAGCCTGGATGCAGTTAATGTTAAATAAAAATGAATAAAATATGGCCATTTAAAAAAGAAGGTGGAACCATTCAGCCTCACAGCCTCATGGTCAGAGGTCAGACTAATTTACATTTTGCAAATTAGTCTGACAACAGGCGGCTCCAGAGGTCAGGTGAGCTCTCTGATTTCACATTTGTTCTTTTCCTCTGCTCTGTCTTATCTAACAGCAGGCTTTTCAAAAATCCATCTTCACTGTTTTTACCACTTCACCCAAAGACCTGTAAGCAGACTTTAGAGAGACTCACTTTGAATTACAAACCAAGAAAAAGAGCTTGTCTGACATTTTTGTTGCACCAGATCACAGTTACAGGGATGCTGGTTTATCCTCATCACAAAAAGCATGGACTTACAATTTTGGTATAGGATTTAGAGCCAAGCCTTTAATCAAATACTTCATTCTGATTGGCATTAAATCAGAAGTTAAAGAGGGTAATATCACTTCTCCTCATCTCGTGTTGCCAGTTTTATGAAAGTAACACCACTGCAGGTACTGAGATGGCTCAGTCTCATTTACTAACTTTTATTTAAAGTTATTAAAGCAAATCAAATCTATCTCATCAAGAATGAATCATTTCTTTCAGATAGTTAATTTAGTTAAAGTAAGTTAATTTCAGAAGCTCCTGAGCTGCAGAAATTATTTTTAACCGTCCTTGCTGAAAGTTGAAGGTCACAAGGTCAGATCTGGAAATGTTTTGCTTTTCTTGCAGCAAAAAGAGATAAAGTTTTTCATCTATCCATCCATCCCTCCATCCACTTTACACTGCTTATCTGTGTTCAGGTCATGGGGGCGGCAATGTCATCAGTGAGGACTTCATTGCTTTTCACAAAAACTGTTCTGTGGCTACTGTTTGATAAGTTGCTGTAAGGGATGAAACCCAAACAAGGATTCAGGTCTTATTAAGTACAAAAAGGTCTCTTATTAGACATGATATGAACAAAATTTACCAGACAAGTCTAGAAAAGTGTCTTCCTTTGAGATATTAAAAGACAGAAATGAAACCTGAATTGTTTGTGGGGAGTACAAAAATCTGCCAATTAAGCAGGAAAAATGTTCTTGTATAGTTTCACGACAAACTTCAAGTTTCTTTTTGATGAAGATCAAACACTTCCTGTTACTTGAATATTTCATCTTACAGCCATACTCCTCTATTTCAAACATCTTTTCATACATTTCAATAGTAGTTTGGTGATTCGATACTGAAATTCCCAGCAGCTCTCCTCTGACAGAAAACTTTTCATCCCCGGGCTGACAGGCTGCAGGGCGTCCTGCTGCGGCAGACTGTGAAATGATGACTCCTTCACAGATGTGAGGAACCCCCAGCAGAGGACATTGGGAAGGAGAGAGGAGAGAGGGAGAAGTTTATTAATGGTGAGGAGGCTGGGCGTGGTTGAGATAGCACTTGGGCTTCTTGTCAGGTACATCTGCTCCAGACGGTTTCTTTTTTTTACTCACAGTGCCTCCTCTTGAGTCAAAGTCAATGGCAGCAGCAGCTGTTTGTCCCCAGATCACTTGTCTGCGACTGAGGACTGAAGAAGAAAAAACCTTTGTCAGACTGTTTTATTTCCAGAGATATCTGTTATCAGAAAGATAATTTGAAAACAAAAGTGTACCATCTCATCCTTGGTGGAGGTGCGATTGGGTTGTGATCCATCATGTGCAAGGTTGTGAGGAAATCTCTCCTCCTATTGCTCGGCTAGCCTCGGCTCATTTCCCTCATGCAAAACTTCGTCGCTCGCTTTTTTGTCCCCCTTCCGTTTACGACGACCTGTAGACTGTCACGACACACCTTTTACAACACACTGACCGCGACCCCGATCGTGTCAGGGGGTCACACACTCCCCTTTCTCCCTCACTCCGTATCTCCCCCAGACCCCACCCCTAAAGGAAAGTACCTCCCCAAGTGAGTTTTAAATACAGTGGACTGCAGAGCCAATGCAGAGGCTCCAGCTCCCGCAGAAAGACTCTCGCAGACAGGTTTAAACGGGGAGATAAGTCGATATGGACGATGACTAACGTGAATCTCGCTGACTGTGCGTGTGGGTAGGCAGAGGAGGAAAAGTAGAGCCTGGTTGTAGCCTGAGTGTCTGCAGTGGATCTCTGGATACCAGCAGTGAGGTCTGGTATTAAAAAATAGAAATCTCTGTATGTGAATATTGATGCAGAGGCAAAACACTGAACCTCCAAAGCAGAAAGTGAGGGGGCACTTGTAGGCTCCAGCATCTCAGAACTTCATGAAGCAGCGAGCATCCTCCAGACAGCAGCTCCAGAAGTTACGTAAGCTCCAGATATAAATATGCTTTTTTTTTTTCTCTCTCTTCGCTCTGTGAGAGAAGAGGCCAGCTGTGAGAGAGGACAGAATTGGAGCACCTTGTTCCTTTTTTACTTTGTGCCCATCAAGGTCCCAGTCCACCGTCGCCTGTGATCTCTAACAGTAGACCCATTTCAGCGTCGCACACTCAGAGCAGACTGTGCTGCTGCAGTAAACTCACACCCAGGAAAACGTGATGGAAAGGAACCTGAAGCACAAGTTTTCTCACTTACTTTTGTTTTCTCTCCTTTGTTCATGACTCAAGAACAGGTGGAAAGAAGTTTCCACCAACTGCTCCATCTAAAGTCCTTCTTAAACCTCTGAAATCAGGTTATAAAGAAAAAAAAATCTTGAGCAGAAGTTTAATACAGCTATTTACAGAGTTAAAGAAACATTTTTAGGATACCACAGAAAACAAGAAACTGAAAACTCAGTAGCAAAGATGATTGATGCAACAAGAAAAACTGAAAGAGCCCAAACCAATAACACCAGAAGATGGGGAATGATGCAAATTCAGAAACAAGAAATGACATCCCTTTAGTGGCGCTCTTCAGACCAACGGAGCAGAAACTATTTTTTTTTCTGTTTTTTTGCTTAACTTTTTTTCAACCAAACAAAAAGCTGAAACCATGTTTGCTTGGTAGAGGCATAACTTAAGGACATAAATTGAATTTAGTGTAGCAGGAGCTGTGATAATTCACCTATACAGCCTATCAAGCAGTTTTTCTATAACCAACAAAGATGTGACGCTCTGTTAGAAGAACCTGTCAGCACACAAGCTCTACAAATGTCTGGTGGTGAAAGTCAACACTGAAAAATAATTAATGCAGATGTTTTGAAAATCAGCATCATGGTTTTTCTTTCATATATGTTCTTTCTTTTGACCTTTTGATTGTGATTAAACTCAACATATCCTAATAATATTCTTTTCATACTACTTTAGTTAACAAGATATAAGCTAATGTCCTATGACCACAGCTTCAAATATCTGGAGCTTGCACCAAAAGCGTATGTAGTTAAATATTCTTTGCTCTTTTATTGCTCTGAGAAACTATCTGTGACAGTTTTATTGATGCCTTATTTTCTTTGTATTGGCTGTGGAAATGTGAGTTGCTCTGGCACTATTGACGATGAGTGTTGTCCTTCAGTGTGTTTCATGAAGCTTTTAGAGGAAATACTAAAGAGAAAAGGAAATGATCATAATATCGATAATAATGGGGGTGAAGTGATAATGATGAAGACGATAAAGACAATAATGATGATGATGATGATGACAATAATGTGAGTGTGGAGTAATAATGTTCTTGATAATGATAGAAATGATGATGATGATGACGATGAAAAATTACACGTTAGGTTAATTTGATTATTCTAAATTGCCTGTAGGTGTGAGTGTGTGTGTGAATGGTTGTTTGTCTCTATGTCAGCCCTGTGATTGACTGCCGACCAATCCAGGGTGTACCCCGCCTCTCGCCCAATGACAGCTGGGATAGGCTCCACAACCCTGAATAGCAGGATAGACGGTTAAGGAAATGGATGGATGGATGAAGATGATGATGATGATGATGATGATGATGATGTACAATAGCTAGATGATGATAATAGTAATGAAAGTGTGGAGTAATCATGTTCATGATAATGATGATGATGATGATGAAAAATACTTTACTGACCTCACAAGAAATTTTTTAAGGTGTGGATGACATTGCTGACAGTGATGATGATGATGATGATGGCATAAGATGTTAATGATAACAGTTATGATGTCATCATCACTTGTAGACACAACCCCGCCAAGCTCAGGGACAGGTGAAAGTCATAATTTCATCATTTTCTATTATTAAAAGACATAAAAAGGACTGTATCAATTAATAATTCTCTCAAACAAAAGTTTCCATCCATTATCTAATTTGTTTTTTCTCATTGAGGTTGAATCCCGGCTGACCTGTTCAGGGTGCAGAGCCGGTTTCATCCTGAACAGGTTTCCAGTTTATCACAGGGTCTTTAAGTAGCAAAACCTAGAACTTTACAAACATTAGAGAAACTGAAGTGTTTTGTTCCAGCTGAGCTGAGTTAGCTGGTTTCTTTCTACCAATCAGGAAGCACAAAAAAAAAACAGTCAAGAGAGGAAAAATGATGATGACTTTGAACTGTTCCTTGCTTTTTCTTCCTCCCTTTGTCAAGTTCTGACTTTCCTCTAATGTCCTCAAGGCATCCTGCTGCAGAGCTCCTCTTCATGGTCAAGCAGAAACACTTGAACCAGGTTTACAGAAAGTCCACACCAGTTTACACCTTTAAATGAATGAATAAATTACTGAATGTATGTGTGCCAATGATTTTCATTTGTATGCTGTTAAGAACTATAGCGATATACTGATTTAACACTGGTATCAGCAGATATCAGATAATCCCTCACAGGCCACTGTAGATCAGCAAATATGGGCCATAACCTGATGTTTATAAATGATGTATTCCTGCATATGATTACTATTTTTTAAGACAAATTAAAGAGTTAATCAAAGACAGGGCCAAGTTGATGGTGGAACAAGAGAGAGCTATAGATGCAGACGTAACAACTCAGCACTTGCAAAAGTACACAGAAATACACAGATACAGCAACAACTGCCTTTTCAGCAAACACGTACAAGTGAAGGTCTTTAAATATGTGCATTAAGGATTTCATTGAAAAACAATGTGTGACAGGCGGTGAAGAAAGCCAGGCTTGTTCTTAAATCTGTGATGGATCATCTGTTGACAGTTCAGGTGACACCGTTTGATCACGTCACATGAAGTCACTTAAACTTTCCAGGAAGCTGAAGTCTTGGTGAATGACATGTAAGATACAGACACAGTCTCACTTGTCAAACCAGAATATGAATCTAAACGAGTGAGGGAGCCAAAATACTGAGCATACAGGTGTTTGTTCTGCAGATCTGCTGACACAGGCTATTGAAATAGACCACAGTAAGTTGGCTAGATCACCAATATCAATAACTCCAAGTAAATGTGTGTATGTGTTCTCTGTTGCAGTCTATTAACTCATTAAAATGTTTACAGTCTTGTTATCGTGTCTCAGGAAAAGGAAACTTTTCTGTCAGTTAAAACCTCAAACTGCTCTGACATTTTAGTTTTGCTTCTTTCCTTCCTCTAAAGTTGTAAATTTGTACAGCCCCATGGCAGACCCTGAGGGGAAGTGACTCATTTTTTGAAGGGAACACGTAACAGGTTCTCAACCAGACAGTAAAAAAAAAACAAATTTGGCGATGAAATACCGAATTTTATTTTTATACTGGGAAATTTATATATTTTTTGTTTGAGACTACTGAGCAGCTGATGGTGTATTCTTATTCATCACACACAGGCCATTTCTAAAAGTGATATCCTGGATAGAAGAAACAGTCTTGGGAACAAGAAGCTCCTGTGATGCTTGATAAGTTTGATCCTTTAAATGAATGATCAAAACATCTTTCAGTAAAAGTTATTTATAAAAATGTGACACATTTATCTACTCTGTGCCTCTATAAAACCATTAGGAGCTCATAAAAGTTAACATAAAAACAGTGTTAATATTGAGGTGACTTTCTGCATTTGAATGCGTGCATAAATATTACATTCCATTTCTGACTTGTGTTTGCTACAAGCCAGTAGATGAGTGCTCTGTACCTCTGAAATATAAGATTTCACTGTCTCTTCTGTACATTTTTTGATTATTATATCATACCTGAGTATGTTCACCTCATGCTGCTACACTGCAAAAACTGAAATCTAAGCAAGTCAATATGTCTTATTTTTCGTAAACATTGTCTTATTCTTGATATGAGCTACATTCAACTGATAAGTCCGGGAAAATGTCTAATTTCAAGTTATTTAAAGACAAAAATGAGGTCTGAATTGCTTGTAACACATCAAAAAATCTGCCAATGGGATAAGGTTTGCTTGGCTCTTAACTTTTATTTGCTTGGATTCTTTCAAGATGTGTGCGGTGAAATGTTGGAGTTCATCAAACAGTTGCTTGTAGAGTCATTCATCCTGTTATGGGAACATTGTTGTGGTACTTGTACTTATTGTGCCTCAAAGCAGCTTTCATATTTCTTTATTGCTGTTTATAGGTAGTAGTTCAGGGCAATTCACATGTGTTAGATGGAAGTTTTCCAGGAGGTTCTCTGACACATGACATTCTGCAACCTGCCTCACTTTCATGATGCAGTTACTTAACTGGCCAATTATTTGCGGTCGTGCATGTGGCTAACGATGCAACCATATGGGCCAATCCATAACAGTTCATAAAGAGTTATGGTCCCATTTTTGTGATGACTGGATCTGCATACAGGCCCTGAGTTCTGACTACAAGATCAGAGTGGGTAGTCTGTAGTGAGTCAGCAGCCCTCTGCAGAGATCCTGAAGTGACAGGGACTGGACTCAGAACAAGAATCAACTCAGACCACCTGTTTGATGACACCTCTGCAGCACTGCAGATTACTTTTTCCTTTCAGAATTCCAGCATTCAAGATTCAAAGAGTTTATTGTCATGTGCACAGTGAAGAAACATGTTTTCCTGGACAATGAAGTTCTTTCTTTACTGTCCGACAAGAATACCAACAATACCCATCCATCCATCCATTTTCTTAACCGTCTATCCTGCTATCCAGGGTCGCGGGTGGCTGGAGCCTATCCCTGCTGTCATTGGGCGAGAGGCGGGGTACACCCTGGATTGGTCGCCAGTCAATCGCAGGGCTGACATATAGACAAACAACCATTCACACACACACACACTCACACCTGCGGGCAATTTAGAATAATCAATTAACCTAACATGGGCATGTTTTTGGTGTGTGGGAGGAAGCCGGAGTACCCGGAGAGAACCCACACATGCACGGGGAGAACATGCAAACTCCACACAGAAAGGCCAACCATGCCCAAACGGGGAATCGTACAGGCAACCTTCTTGCTGTGAGGCTTGAGCGCTACCCGCTGCGCCACCGTGCAGCCCCGTAATGAGAAACCAACAAATATAAATAACTATTATTATAATAATATATACAAATATACAAAAAACTCTAGGAGAAAAAAAAACATGGCTTTAAGTGAAGGTTTTTGATTCTAAATTTGAGGAAACAGCAAAAAGTTGTAACAATAATCAAATTAGAATTTTCTTTAAATTGACTTGCTTCCATTTTTCTCCTTTATCTGTTAGATGTACATTAAAGGTTTTTTTTTGTATTTGTATTTTATTGTTCTGTTTTTATCCTTTGTACAGCGACAGGTGTCCTGGAATGCTTTTAAATAAAGTATATTTTAATATTATCATTATTATTGTTGTTCTTAAGACCCAAAGGGGTCGGTTTTATATAAGTTTCAGCTTCAACCTACACCCTTTTGGCTACCTTAAAGCTTTGCAATATTTTTTTTACTTTGAGTTTGTACATTTGATTCAATTGCTAGTGTGAACTGAAATAAATGACAATCGTTCATTCATTCATCCACCCATTCATTCATTTATTCATTCATTCATGCCTTACAGTTGATATTTTCCCAGGCCTTCTAAGTGCAGAACCATGTTTTGTTCCGTTTTGACTCATCAAATGTCTTGATCTGTCCTCTGAGTGGACTTGTTGGGTTCAGACCTTGTGTTGAAAACATTCTTTGAAGCAGAGCTATTCAGCCTTGGAGCTCAGCTCTCTGAGGATTTTTTTTTTTTCAGCTGAAAGAGCCAAGGATGGACATGAGGAAGAAGTTCTTGTTCTCTTCTTTTCTTGCAAGAACAGCTCACAAGGACAGAGATCACAGCTGTCAGAGTTTGATTTAGTTTTGCTTCTTTCAAGCAGCTCAAGACTACACCTCCATCCTGTCAAACTCTGTTTTTATGACATCTTGTCTGTCGTTTTGGACTCATTATTTTTCCTCACACAGATCTGAATCTGTTCTGAGTGTTGGGATGGTATCAATTTACAAGCGATGCAGAAACACCCAAAGGAGCCAGTGCTCTGAGACTGGACGAGAGAAAGAGAGAGAGATGCCTGAGGAGAAGTTTCAGGGAAGGAAACTTTAAACAGATGCATCTGATATTTCAGTATCTGTTGGGATGCAAAACAGGAAAAGTGCCAACGCTTTGACTGCACCATGAATGAAAATGCTGAGTTCACTGAGATTTATTTCAGCAAAGCAAGATATTGTTCTGACTCCACGGTGAATGGTAGACTTTGATGTATGGACACATTACATTTTGATTTCTTCCATTATTCCTGCAGTCTCCTCGTGGACTTTATGTGAAACTTCCTGCACTATTTACTGTTACAGCAGTTTAAATCTCAGCGGGGTAATCACATCCAGAAAGCTACAGTGAATTCAGCGGCTGCACAAAGCTCCTGACCATCACACTAACATTTATGTGTGGGGGTGAACAAAAAGCTGTGTCTCCTCTCAGGGTAAAGCTGCTGCTGCTGTGTCTGTTCGCTTCAGATGAGTCAGTTTCATTTGGTTCAGACGAGTCTCACTGCAGAACTAAAACTACACACATTAATTGCATGGATTATCCAATTCTTTGTGAAATGAGCCCGAGGGCTGAGCTCACGCTGTTTGAAACTGACAGCAGCAGTCTGGGGCTGAGGGCTTTAAAACTTCTGATTTAATGATGCCTTTGAGCAAGGCACACTGTGAGCTCCTGGGGCTCTGGTGTGGAGCTCACTGTATCTGCTTGTACGATAAAAAAAACCCCATTGTTTGTATTTTAATCAACAAAGTATAGTCTATAAACCTCAAGTATGTTTTTAACATCATGCCAAGTTCAAGAAGAAGTAGTATATTTTTAGTTATTTTTGCCTGACCCATCAAAAAATAGTCAGAAAATACCAACTTTTTGGAACTGAGATGTTTATTAACCCTTTTCATATATAACATATATCCACAAAAATATCACTTTATCAAGCATAGAACTCAAGACACACTGGGCAGTTGTAATATTTGTCTTTTACATGTTGCTGAGTAAAGATAATAAGTTTCTCCCAAAGCTTGTGCCCATTATACAGTGTTTCTGTTCACCACTGAAAGTAACAGGGAACACTCTCAGAGAAATATTCAGTGATCAGTATTGGCTGAATGAATAAATACAAAATAAAAATAATAAAATATATGAAAAAATAAAAACAAATTCCCAAAAACCCCTTTCTGGCATTCAGATGGTTGTGTGAAACTTCGGACAAAATTCACACAGATTTGTTTTATCCGATCCTGATACTACATGATGAACAGGGAAATATTATCTCATTTTGGTCTTATTATCTTGACAGTGACCATATTTGTTTTTCAGGTGTGTGTTTTAGTGTCTTTGGCAGGGGTGTCCAAACTAAGGCCCGAGGGCCAATTGTGGCCTGCTGTCTAGTTTCATGCGGCCCCCAGCTTTTATCTTATCATGTATTAAGTTTGTCACCCAAATTAACCCTCTGATGCATGAATTATGAAAGCCAGTGCCTGGATTTTTCCTTTGAGTGTTTTTATTTGTCTTAAGGCATGACAAAAGGTTTTCAATTTTTTTTCTTCAAGTATTTGTAACAGAACATTCAACATAAAAAGGAGTGAAGTTAATGTAAACAACTATTTTTTTTGTTTGACTTCCTTTCTTTTCTTTTTGGTAATTTCGTGAATAATCTTTTTTTAATGCTTTGTGAAACATTTTGACTCTCTGTCATCCATTTTAACACTGAAAAATGTATAGTTATTACACTGTTTTACCCTCAAACGTTTGTCTATAACTTTTTTAAAAAAATATATATATTTGGAAAAAGAATTGAAAACATTTTTTTCAGGCCCTAAGAAGAATAAAAATATCCGGACACAGGCTAATATGAATTTCCACCACATGAACCATTGAATTTAGGAGTAAATAAGTTTCAAATAGGTGTCCACTGCAGTGACCACTATGCAACACAGGGTTAATCATGCTCTAGTTGGATACATTTACAGTTTCTGTACAGTGCCTGAAAAAAAATCTCACTATATCTTGTAGCATCTCACAAATTATTAGACTGTATGTAAGCGACTTTAGCAAGCTAAAGCTCAATGTTATCTACAAAAACTCATCGACTCTTACATCTGACATGTTTAATTGCATTTGGTATAATGCAAAAATGTGCTCTGTGAGTTGTTGAAAAAAAAAAAACATAAAAAAAGTAAACATATGAGAGGACACAAGACTGAATTAAAGTAATGAAATGGTGAAGCAAAGACAAAAGTTGATGCATAAAATGGTTCAGAAAGCAGGATCAGAGATATTTGGGATTTAAAATGTTTTTATGATTGTCTCATAAACAAATGATAAAGTCCATTTCTTGATCTTGCCATGAAAAATAGTGACATATTTCTCTCAGGTTTGGTTTTATCTCTTAAGTCTGCAATAATAGCACAAGAATGTTTGACTAAGCTAAGAGTCTGTTTCTGATCTTTTTCTGAAATAATTTTAAAGAAATAGTTTTCAAATGGAGCACTTATTTGTTACTTTTGCTTTCAATAGATGTCAGTAAGAGCTGTCAGCCCCTGGTCATTTTCACAGTATACAATACAGCCCTTATGGAAAAAAGTTTGGACACCCCTGGTCTATGGGAATTGACTCAATCTTGGAGTCAGCCCCAAGTGGCTACTTAGGGAACTACAGATTTAAACTCCTGGACAATTTCTTTCCTCTGCAGACAAAACCCACGGTTAAAACAAAAAAAAAGCACAAAAAGTTCAGTGAGAAAAGCTGAATTATTCAAAGGTTAAATTCACAAGAAAAAAAAAGAAAACAGGACTTACTGTGAAATACAATCATGAATGGAAAAAAGGAAATGTGTTCTTGCCATGAGGGTAAGATGACAGAGCTGCTTTAATGTGTAAACAAGAAGAGAAACACAAGTGTTGAGAGAGTTTGATGGTTTTTTTCTGCTCGGGGGGGAGATGTTTGCATGAAGAGCTGAACCCTGCGCTCAGGTAGACGCAGCCAATGAGCGCAGAGGAGGGAGTGCTCATGAGAGAGGAGGCGGTCCGCCCCGGCGCACACACAGCACACCTTCAGATGGAGATGAAGTAGCAGCAGCAGCAGCAGTCGATCAGCACAGCGACAACAACGTCTGTCCCGCGGATCCGGAGGCTTTCTTTTCTTCAGGGGGGAACAGGTGACGGACATTCACTCAGCTGCTTCATCGTCCATCGGTGGAAATTACTGCTCTTTCACCTCCCCCTCCTCGTGCGCACTCACCGTTTTGCCAGTAGATGTTTCTCAACTACATGCATTTCGACCTGATCATCTAAGCCCGGTCCACCACCATGGAAAATGCGCACACTAAACCAGCGACCGAAGTTTTGGACTA